>MU227979.1:1174514-1184687 GCA_018584345.1 Thuja plicata | reverse complement strand
AATTTACATAATTGAATTGAACAGTTAACATCAAAATTCACACTCGATCTTTCCTGAGTAATATTCAAATCATCACTTATGCAATTTCTGGCACTGTACTGAAATCCACGGTTTTCATTTAAACCCAAATTTATCAATTATTCCAAATCAAATTCTGAATAGTCTAATATTATCAATTAACTATCTGATTACATACAGCATAATCGTCACAGCTTCATAACTAGCATCATATGATAAGGCATCTCATAACATTAACGTTCTTACAATGTCTCATTAGTAAATCATGTAAAATCTTTCAAAATATTGAAGGTCAAATCATGATCGCGTCAAAAGATAGCAATTTTATGAAACCCTACTTATTATTTATTAATCATAATCGTCTAATGCCGTAAATTTCTTAACCACTGGCATGCACAACTACTTTAGAGAATACATTTATTACTTATTTATTCAAACCATAATCTCATTTAATTAGTAAGTCATTCTTAATCAGGTGCATACGAGGAGGGGTCTTACACCACCCCAAATTTATCAGTGACTGAAAGAATATCTGATATGCATGCTCAGATCAATTTAGAACAACTAAACCTCAAGCATTTAAAGGAGGAATGTGAGAAGCTACTGGAAACTCTTAAGAACACCCATCCTACCATTTTTGAAATTTTTTAAGTTATACTCCTTTTGTCATTATTTTCAAAAAGGGGGGAAATATATGTAAATATCGAGTATATACAAAGGGGGAGAGCATGTACAAATGGGAAGTCATCATGTATAATATATATAGTAATAGGTTTTTGATATTAATTCCAAAGGGGGATAATGTTACTCCAATTATTCATTGGAGTTTTCATTAGTTATCAAGAAGACATAATGGACAACTGGTAAAAGAGTCAAAACATGACAATTGGTATTATCACCAAAGTGCAGAGTTAACTGAGAGCACTGATCATGGCCAGAGTTAACTGAGTACAATGATACTCGAGTTGATAGAACAAACTGAGTAGTAGACAACACCAAACTACACAACATAACCTAACTATAGTATAACCAAGATACATAGACTACACCAAGTACCGAGAGGCAACATTAGCCAAATGGACCAGAGGCCACATAAAAGTTATATATTGCACATTATTCTATGTAACAAATTTTTAGCCAACCTAAATAATGGTTTACACGATCGAGGAGGACATTAATTACAAATTTAAAATATTAATTATTTATGTCTCCTATGTGTAGATGATCAAGGTAAATTATGTACACCATTGATCTTAGGGTAGGGATGTAATTGTAAAGCCCTAATTAGGTCATATCATTTGATATATAAATGTATATATGTCAATTTTGTAATGTATGTTGATTGAGAAATGATCAAGTAGCTGCCATACTATAAACATCAAAGATCAGACAAGAGATTTTAAGGACAAGGAACTACATTGCATAAATCAATTTTTAGAACTAAAGCAAGGCTACTGAGCAGAACTGAGCATAAGGTATTATCATTCACATTGAGGTGATATTTTTTGTATGCACTTAATGGATCTGTATTAGAAATATTGATATTGCATATTTTTTTGATCAAATTTATGTTACTCTTTAACAATTGTAATAGACCCCTAAATCTCTTAAAAAAGTAGACATAGCCATCTTATTGTAAATCCCTCAACCGAGTGCAAACATAACTTGTGCTGCTAAATCCTCACACAAGGTAGATCTTATCAATCTCATTTTTACTCCTAACAGGGTAAGATCATCATAAGTGATCATTCATTGTAAGCTTTAACGGGGTAATTTATTTACTGCAGTAGTGAAGTTTTGTGGGTCTCATCCTCACTACAATTTTTATCTTCTAACAGGGGTTTTCTACGATACCTAAATACTAGTGTCATGAGTACTTAATTTCATATGTGTGTATTGTTTACTTTTCATGTGTTTACATTTCAACAGTGATACTATATGTTTGATGTATGCAATCTACTCAGTCGATTAATACAAAATAGTGGTTACAAAGAATTGATTAAATGTTTTTAAGGGTATTGATTCACCCCTCCCTTCTCAGTACACACCCTTTCCATTATCCCAACATATACTGTTGTGCCAACTCCTCTCCAAAGAATCTATAGAATATTCCTTTCAAGAATCATGGTCCTAGCAGTGTCTAGAATGGACCTATTCTTTCACTCTACCACTTCATTCTGACATGAAGTCCTTGGAGAATATAACTATCTTTTAATTACATGCTTCTCACAAAAAAAAATAGAACTCACCTAATGTGAACTCAACTCCTCTATTTTATCTTAACCTCTTCAATCTCAAAACGGTTTCATTATCAACCATAGACTTGAAGGCCTTAAAATTCTCAAAAGTATCTAAATTTCCCTTTAATAAAGTCACCCATGCCATACTTGAGTAATCATCAATGAGTAACATGAAGTATTTATCATCTTGAAAAATCCTTGTCTTAGTAGGACCACACAAATCAGTATGAAAAAGATCCAACAATCTATTAGAATTTTTTCATTTAGAGTGGAAAGTAACTCTTGTTTGCTTACCCAATTGACATTCTCTGCAAATAGTGTTAGAAGGATTCTTCATCCTAGGTGAGTCTCTAACAATAGAAATAGAAATTATTGCTACAATGTTTTCAAAGTTTACACGACACAACCTCTTATGCCATAACCATATTTCATCTATTTGAGCAATCAAGAAACTTCTCAGACTAGTATTCAAATGAAATAAGTTACCTCTTGTCTTTGATCCTATTGCAATCTCCTTCCCATATTCATTCAAGATATTTCAATTTTCATTCCATAAATTCAAGCCATAACCTTTTTCCATCAACTTTACAACACTAAGAATATTATATTCAAACCTTCTGCATGTAATACTTCATCTACATTATTCTTTCCATCCAGAGAAACAGAACCTCTACCTCAAATCATACACTAGTATTATCTCACCATCTCACAATAAAACCATCATATTATCATAGCTCACAAATTCTCTTATCACTAGTCATATGGTGAGAGAAATCACTATTTATTACCCATTGATCCTTTTTAACAACTTGAGAAAAAATAACTTTCTCTTCAATGACACAGTCAGTAGAAGAAGTAGTCATAGGATTTGTAGTCTTAGAATATTCTTATTTGATAAAAATTAAATTAAATTCATCATCATATTTTTCAACATCATAAGATTCATCATCGTTAACTCCATCATCATCAAAATAAAATTAATAATTCTTCTCTAATCTAGGTTGTTAACCATGCTTAAACTTAGGAACTCTTTTAGGACATCTAGATTCTAAGTGTCCTATCTTATTGCATGAAAAAATTTGAAGGGAATCTTTCCTTTTTACTTACTAGAACCTTTTGGTATTCTTATTGAAATAAATTATTCCAATTCTTGAAGTTCATGCTCTTCCTCTTCAAGTTCTTTTATCTCTTTCTCATATCTTGACATTCTCCTAGTGGACCCTTATCCTTGATTAGATCTTTGCATGCTCTTTCCAGAGACATTAGATTTGAATGTTGTCTCAACCTTAGGTAATGCACCATCAAATTCACTTAACTAAAAACCATTAATCTTACAAATCAACTTGTCTCTTGTTATAGGTGTCATTGTCCAAATATCTACAATGGCTATAACTTTGCGTTTATAGGCAGGAGGTAAAGATGTTGTTATTTTAGCAACAATATGATCCTCTTCTAAAGTACCTCCAACACATTTGATAGAACACACCACTTCATTCACCCCAAGAATGAAAGAGGAAACCCTCCCATCTTCACTCATCTTCAAGACTTCATAGTGTCCCTTCAAGCTCTACAACTTGGAAATATTGACTTCCTGGTATCCTTCATACAAGATCTATAACTTCTCCCAAATTTCATTAGTAGTTTCTAACTCCATGAAATTTTTCATTTCAAAATAATTCAAGGCACTCAAAAAATATTCCTTTTCCCTTATATTTTCTTTAGCATCACTAATCTCTTGTGGTGTAGTAATAGTTGCAGGAGTAGTATAAGTAGACTTGGTAATCTTCTAACAATATTCATCTATGCATCTAAGATGGAGAGTCATGTGACTCTTCCACGATGTATAGTTGGTGTCATCAAACCTTGGACTATCCTTTGTATAAGATTGCATCTTTGGATCATTTTCAAGATCTTAGGCTTTATACAAGCGACCAAGCCCTGATACTAATTGTAGGAAATAAGGAAACAAACAACTGAGGGGGAGCGGGGGGGGGGGGGGGGGGGGGGGGTAAATTAGTTGTTTGTAAAATTTGAAACCCTTAGAGCACTTAAACCTTAAAATATTTATTTTCGATCATAACGAGTTAATCTTGCACTCATGAATCAGAAACACATACACAACACACAACACATATATTTTTATCATGGAAACCCAAATGGGAAAAACATATAGTGGAGTTTGAACCCACAATAAGTTAATACCTTGTTAGAAATACAAATTATTACAAATTGAGGAATTCACATGCATTCAGGAACAATGCTCAAAATGCATCAAGCTATAACCCAAGGAAGACTTACATCCTTACAAGACCATTACAATGGTTGATCAGACAAAAATCAAAGATTTTATGAACTAAATAGTAGCATCTACCTTATGCCAAGGTCAGTTCCAATGAAGCTCAATAAATATCTCTCTTCCAATCCTCTCTGACTCTTTAAAATGAGTGATTCAACCTTCTATAGATCTACACAACTTATTTATAAGAAATCAAAGGTATCTGCAGTCATCCACACACTTGTCACATAGTTTTTTCCCTAATTCATTAACGTTTATCAAGAATTACGTCGACAAAACCTAACTTTCAAATTTTAAATTCATTGCACCATTTTTTTTATTATGTTAGGCATAACATAGCTTTTATCCTTATAAAACACCTTGAGATCATAACACCACCTTAAAATATCTTAATGATTGATCATAAACCATTTTTCAAATCATGTCAGCTAAGAACACAAGAAAAGCCAACATCAACTCAAAAACACTTAAAATATCATCACCAGGATCTATGTAGACCACAAACTCAGTAGGAGCACAATCCAAGAACATCCTTAGGCATCATGAATAACACACAAACAATCAAATCCATTCCAACCATTGGATTTGCGAACATTTTATGCTTAAACCTCAAGAAAACTGTTAACTACAGCTGTGGAAACACAAATATGCCTTGCAAATCTTTGAATCAAAAAAATCTTGAGTGGAGGACACCTCACCATGTACTAATCATATTCCCTCATTCCAAACAATCACCGAAACAGTCTCTATGACTCTATCACTTCACTGGCAGATAGAAAAATAGTCAATCACCATCTGTGAACTCATAAATCACCCAAATCTTCATGTCATCCCCTGAAACTTGACATGGACCAATTAAACAACCTCAAAATCATCCCATGAGGTGTAAAACTCCTCATCTAGGTAAGTGCACCAAGACGGTATTCAAAAAGGGGTATAAGTGGCCACTTTTTTTAGAAATCAGGTAAACCATAACTTCGAGGAGAAATTTGAGAGTCGTGCACTCAAAATTAAAAGATGTGAAAATAAAAAGAATTTTAGTACTCTGAATATAGTTTCTAAACTGCTATTTTTTTTAAAAAAAATGGATAAGATTAAGAGGGTCAAATCTGTTGCGCATAAAAATGTTTCTTGATTTTTTTAGAAAAACATAACATAGTGTCTAGCGTGCACATCAAAAAAGATATAGTTAGATTTATTATTTTGAAAAACCCTTTGGTAAAATGATAGGTAAGAATGAGAGATAGAATTTTGTATATTTTTTGTAATTTTCCTTTGAGTATTTTTTAATGATTTTTTGAAATGAGCACATCTTGAAAATTAAGTGTTTGTTTGTGCACTGGACATAACTTGCATCAAAATAATTGAAAATGCAAATTTTAATTTTTTTTTATATAATCAAGTCTAGAACAATAATATGTGTTTTATTTTAAATTTGGTCAAGTGGATAAAAAATTATTAAGAAACAGATAGAAATATGTCTCTGAGAACTATGGAGACACTAGTAAACAAAATTAAAATTTACTTTTCTAATGTTGTCAAAAAATTGAAAATTTTATATTAGTAGAAAGCTCATAAGATGTATGAAATTATGGTGGAAATTTTACAAATACCCACTTGATGAAGTGTAAACCTGATGACGGGGAAGTTCAGAAACTTGTTCTGAAGAACAAAACACATGAAAATGGAGTGAAATGGAGGCAAATGAAACTCCCAAGATCCAACCTTGTTATTCAAGCCTATTAACTAGACTTATTCTTAGCTTTGAAATTTACCAAACCTAAGCCCAATTAGGTTATTTAAATTTAAATTAATGCAATTGTGTTAGGGGTGTTTTGTTATTTTTTTCAGTTGGTGGCCACTTTTTGCGCACCATCTTGGTGCACTTACTCATCTACAAAAACTAATCCTCTTCATACCTCTAAACAATCTATACCACTGTCCAAATTAATTAACAAACATGATGAAATCAATTACAACATATCAAAACTTTCCAACAACTACAACCCTTATGAAAGCTCATTACTTTACAAAATATATTGGACTACAATCCAAAATGATGAACTAAAAGATAACATCTATATATGCCTAAATAGTTCCATGTAAGTGCACTAAAAAATATCTCCCCAGTCATCAACCTAACCTATAATTTTAAGTCCTTCAAATAGACAACATAGAAACATAACATATCTAACCATCTCAATGCAAAATCAATACAAAAAATTGATCTTATATATCAGATATCAAAATTGATTACTTCACTAGTCTACCTCATAAACATGTTATGTAACGTGTGAAGTGTTGGCCAAATCTATAACCAAAACATGTTCCTAACCTCTATCAACTATATAGATCTATTCTCCCTTGTCAGATCTACCAAATCAACCTCAAAAACAATTCATCCCATCAACCTAATAGGATCGTTGATCGATCATTCAACACTTTGTCACTGTCCATCACTGTTTATTGAAAACTGATACATAGAACACTATAACTCAATCATCTAAGATTACCAACTATTACGATGATGGAATAAGGTGTAGTATACCTCTATGAAGCTCCACCTAGGTTTTCTTCCCAAAGCTTGATAGTATCTATTTGTATCGAAGATTTTACCATAACCTATACACATTCCATGTTCTTCCATACTTCTCTAAATTTACATTGAATCCTTTGGTATCAACAAAATGTGACAAGTGATCATGTAAAACATGTATGGTTTCCATCAATGATAACATACAAGCCATAAAGAGAAATGTCTATTTCTAACACTTTTTCTATTATTGTGGAACAACTATTGTTTAGGAAATAAAAATAAGATGTGAAGAAAATTGCGGGGGGCTTAAAATAAGAAGATATGCTTATTGAAAAAAATACGATGTGTCTTCACAAATATATTTCCCTATTTTATTTTTTTAGTTAATTTGTTAGTTTTTTTCATTTTTCTCTCTAAATTTTAGCTAAAAAATTAATATTAAGATGACTGTTTGAAAAATAAGTAGCAAAATTAGCAACTACATGGGTTCACCAACTTCACAAATTATTTCTAAAAAATTGGAATAGTGACTGCTAGCCAAAATATGCTAAGCAACTGCATTGGGACTTATGTTGGAAAGTGTCTCAGTTAAGAGTGTTTAGGAACACATTAGGGTTGTCATTTATGGAAAAACATCAGTTATGAATGATTTCTTAGAATGAATTTAACTTGTATCAATCTAGATATCTAGCGAGTAAGGGAAATATCTGAATCTCATAATACTTGACTTAACCTTGATTTCATTTGGAGATCATGAGACTGCCACATAATCTAGTTCTCATCGATGAATGAGACTTAATCTCATGATTTTTTACTTAACCTTACATTTATTCAAAGATAATGCTATCTCCAAATTGCCAAATATAACCTCACTTAACTTGACCAAACTTGAGTTCCATCTGGAGATCTTGAGATAGACTGAATCGCCAACTCGCAAGATATATCTTTTAACCCTTGAGTTGATTTAGAGATCTAGTGCACACCGCAAGATTAGATCTGCATCTATGGTCCTCGCTAGATCTTAGAACAAAAGTGGTAACCTTGACTTCATCTAGCAAATTAGAGAGAACCCTTTGATCAAAACAAGATATACGGTCATGACTTAATCTCACAATCAAAATAGCATATCCCTTCTTGTTCGTAGATTGAGAGACAAAAGGCCCACCAAGTTGCCAGATCACTTAAGAATGTTCGATCCTAGTTATGAGATTAGGAGACAAGGCAAGGATAAAAGGAACATGACATTAAAAATTTTAAGTCATTCGAAAAAGGTAACCTCAAATTAGAACAAGTCCATGAGGGTTTATGGTTTTAGCATTGAGTTTGCACAAAAATGACCAAGGGTTTTAGGCGAGAGACCTAAAAAAAAATGCAGAAATAGGAGCAAAGGCACAAAACCATTAAAATTTTTTGACAAGTGCTAATACAATAGGTACACCAGCCTCTTGTTCATAAAAAATGAGCAAGGTATACAATTGATACTATACATGAATAAATATTTGATAAATTAAAATTTTAAAATAAAATAAAACAAGACAAAATTTAAATAAAATAAATGTAGTTAAAAATATTCTACTGACGCTATATTTATTTTTCGAGAATGTTGAATCCATTGCAATAATTGAGTTATGTGAATGTTCACCATCATTTCATGCATCAATGATGTTTGGATTCCTGTGATAAAAGGAACATTTTCTATCTCATCTGATCTTTTTAAGTAGAAGAAGTTATCTTTCTCCTCTATTTTCCCTAAGCTAACACTTTTTGCATCATTTTCATTCTTTTGAGATCGAATAGAGTGCACTCTTTTCCATGCATTCTGTTGGTTGTATTTCCTATTTTTGTTGCCTTGCCTTGTTCTTTGTCTTGCTCTCTGCAAAATTTTCAGGTTTTCATGCCTATACCTTGCCCAAGTTGTCAAAACCCTGCTAGAACTCTAAAGCCTAGTATTAAACGATGCATGTTTAAACCCTTTGCCATGTCTTATGTTTTTTCATTACCTTTTTTAGTCACTCAAGACATGTGCTTTAAGTCAGGTCGCTTGATCGCGTTACCAAAATCGAATATGCCAAAACCTCTCCCGACTTTTCTTTTTCCTTGTGTCGCGTAGTCTCGTTAAGAAATAGAATATTCCATCAGTGTCTCAAGACTTGGCGATCTCTTTTTAGTCGGGTTTTCGCAGGAACTTCATGTTATAAGCTTTAAAAGGAACGGGACCCACTTCAGTCGGGTGATCGTGAGAAGAGTCAACAGGTCAAAGGAATGTCTTTCGACTTTGTGATTCACTTCATGTCGCATGATCGCTAGATCAGGACATTCAAAAAGTTAAAGAACTCTTTAGTCGCGTGGTCTCGTGATCAAAGGACAATTAGGGGATAACAGTTCCAACTCAACGACTAACGGTTTGTGGTTAGTGATTTCCCTCAGTCGGGATGTCGCCAGAACAGGAGTGATAACTCAGTTTTCAGAATGCTTTCAGTGGACCAAAGAATAGATGACATCTGTCACAGAACTAATGGTTGTCGGGAGGTCACCAGAAGGAGGATAGGGATCAAGCGATAAGGAGACTAAAGTGTTTTCACCCTCAGTCGTGAAGTCTCCTGATGATTTAAGGGCATGAAGAAATGTAAGGCGATTATGAGACAGCCGTGCGATGGAAGGATGAAGAGATCTAACGGTGGTCACTAAGTCTGGTGATAAAAGTGCCCCACGGAGAAAGTCCTTCCGACTCAGCGATTAAGGTATGTCGCGAGGTCGCTGTAAACAGAGAAAGGGTACCTTTTCATTAATAAGGTCATGATAAATGTATCACCTGACTCAGCGACTAAAGGTTGTCGTGTAATCTAGAAAAGAGAAATGAGCATTCAGCGACTTAGCGATAACAATGAAATGTTAAAAGGTAACGGTTTTTCGCGAAGTCTGATGAACAAAGCTGAGTTAGAGTTAACTCCATGCAACTTTAGTTTCACCATAGTCGCCTGATCGCTAGAGAGACTTGGGTCAGCCGAGGTAAAAGAGTTACATTGTCGCCAAGTCTGAAGAGTAAACCATGGTTAAGGAAATGTGCTCACGACAAAGAGACT
>MU227979.1:1135510-1153863 GCA_018584345.1 Thuja plicata | reverse complement strand
CAACTTTTCCAATGGAAGGAAAGTATTCTTCAAAGTAAAAGAATATGCACATTATGAGGGAACCAAACTTACAAGTGTTTGTCCTTGAAGACCTTATTGTGCACATGTTCTCCTCTAGTTGATGTAATAGGATCTCTACAAGATCCATCTTCTTTCCCTATTTGATGATCTTGTATGTTTTTCTCATAGCTGTACTTGATATGCTATTTATTTGGCTTTCTTAGAAAATCTTATATCCAACGACACATGCTCCAAACTTTAGTTCTACGTCGGTAATGGTGTTGACCTTTAGTGCACTTTTATCTGATTTAGCACCAGTTAGTTTTTCCACTTCTACCAGAGATGGGTGCTTGTGAGCCTGTGGTTTATTGGTTGTAGGATAACCTGTGATGGTATGACTAACATCCTTTTTTATTAGCTTTGGCTTATTTAGCCATAGAGTCTTGTTGAGAACTCTGCTAAGAACAATCTTTATCCATTATGTTTTGAAGACCTTGGGAAAATGCAGTGCATTTGTGAGTCCCTTTACTTCCAAATATTTGTGCTCTTCTTTGAGCTTTCTAGCATCATCACATAGTGCCTTGTAGGCATTGTCTAGGTCTAGATCTCCTATCTCTGAGATCTTGCAGTGAATATAGAACCTTATGTCTTCTACCAGTAAAACCCTAGGTGGGGTTCTAGAGAATGCTCCGGAATCATCAGGTTGTGAAGCTATTTCAGGGTGTAGCTTGTATTTAGGTTTAGCACACAAGCCTCTGCTGACAAGCTTGAAGGATTTCTTCTTATCTTCCTTAATTTTCTCAACTCTAGAAGTCGATGCCATCTTGTTTGCATAAATTTAGGGCTTTTGTAAATAAAATAGTGTGGTCGGTGAGTGTTATTACTTATGGATTCTCTGTGATTGCCTATGAATGTGAATTCTTCATGTCAAATTTATTTCTACTAGGTTGCTTTCCAAATTTCTCTTAAATCACTCTGGTCTGCTCTGCTCAGCTCAAAAATCACGGTTCAAAAATGAGTTTACCCATCAGGATTTTATAACCTTTTTGCACCCTAAGTTGTCATTAATGCTTACCAACTCATCGATTTATGAAGACTAATTTTATTGGTAGAGACATTCATAACATATTCGGTGTTTGTGCAAAGCATCGGGGTTGCTAGCAACTTTGGAGACTTCACCGATGATTGTCAGTGAGGTTGCGAAGACAGCTTTTGTTGATTCAACATTCACTTATATCCATCGGTTTACACTTAGCTTGTGTAATGACCGATACATTCCGGTAAGTAGTGCTAACTTTTCTGTGTGTGTTCACTGATGCAAATTGTGCCCAATAATCGATGGTTGGTTTTCAATATTTTAGCAAATAACAATATATTGCATCTTTATTCATGCTAATATTACAATATGAACTGTGTGTAATGGAACTGATGTATAGTATAACTTGTCATAATGTAATTCCATACTTACTTGTGCAATTAAGTTAGATGTAGAGATGTCACTGGATCCATTGGATGGCGTGTCACCATTTTCATTTCTTGTTCCAGCACCTTTAGTGTTTGTGGCTTTTACCCACATCTTGTTTCTCATTCTCTTGATGTCATCAATGATATTTCCATTGGGATGTGTACTTGTGTCTATCAGTCGGTCTTTGTAATCTTTTTTCACATGTCCAACCTTATGACAATACAAACATGCCATACCTGGATTGGTCCAACCTCTTGACCTTCTGGTCCACTTTCTCATACAGTTGGTAGCAATATGACCATACCTTCCACATGCTGCACAGTTTACCCATGTGTTATAGTCCCAAACATATGAATTACCTACTCTTGTTGGTTTATAGATTTTATCAGTTTCCTTTGGTGTCCATGCATTGCTATTCTTTTTCCATCATTCCTTATGTGTATGCCCATTCATCTTGCAGGTAGGACAATACTTGTCCATATAGGTTTTTCTCTTTGGATTTGTCACTTTGGATCTGCACTCATGTGCCTTGTGTCCTTTTTTTAAACATTTATAACAATTACCAATGAAAGTAGATTGCTTTTGAGAAATAACTTTCATTTTACTTCTACAAATGTTTGAGGTGTGGCCTGGTTTTCCACAGTGATTGCATGACAAATTCTTGGATCTTGGGGTTGTGAAAGTATTCCTCTGATCTGGTTGATTAGAAGATTCACCATTCTCATTGTACCCTAATCCTGTGTAGTTGTTGACTCTTCTCTATCCATCAAGAAAATCATCCATCCTTTTGTTGCTATCTTCAGCTTTTTTGATCAATACGTTGTTGATTCTGGACTTTGATTTCATGCTTCAATTTTTAATTCTCTTCTCTTAGCTCACCAATGATCTGTATTCTTTCAATGAGTTCTGTATTTAATCTTTTTGCTTCTTGACTCATAAGAATAATCTGGTTGGTAACCTCATGGTGATGCTCAACAAGTCTTTGAATCTCTGATTCTTTCTCTTGTAGTTTCTCTATAATTTTCCTCCTATCATTAATGGCTAGTGTTCTTTAATTTTTAGCTTTTCTAGCATCATTCATGACATCAATCATTTTTACCATTTGAGTTTCTTGACCGACTTGCAGCATCTTGATTTGATCTGTCAGATGTAGATTGACCTCTTGTAGACTTTTAATTTCTTCTATTGATGTGTCTGAAGCTTTTCTCATTGATGATTTTGCTGTATCAAAGTAATCTTGTATTTCCAATTCTTTGTAGTCTTTCTCATTCAGCCTGGTTGTCATAATATTTCTTTCATCAAGAAGTTTTCTCAGTTTGATTCTTGCCTCTTTATACTGTTCATAGTTTAGTTGCATCTACAATTTCTCATTCTCAATAGTCTTGTCCAGTCTATACTTTTCCATTACTCTGATCTCTTCTCTTAAGTCTTTAGGCTTTTCAAGAAAGAGACTTAGCTCTGATACCAATTGTTGGAATTATGTTGGAATGATGTACTAAGAGGGGAGGGGTGAATCAATGCCTCTAAAACTTTTCTTGGTTAGCCCATTAACCCTTAATCATCAGTTTGTAAATTATCTTATCTAACTATTCATCTTTCTTTATGTATATGCAATCATATCATAAGTTATTTACTATGTAACCATAAAAGAAATATTCATGAAAATAGATAACACATGACACAAGATATGATATCACAAAAAACTCATGTTAGGAAGTAAAAACTATGATAGGGATTGTTACCCACAAGAATTCACTATCTATAGATAAGAAGGGGCCAGTTAAGGCTTACAATTGGTCACTTCTAATGACCTACCCTGTTAGGAGTATTATAGTGGAGACCTATTAAGATCTACTTTATTTGAAGCTTTTGCAACACTATTTAGTGTGCACTCTGTTAAGAGATTTGTAAAGAATGGTTAAGTCCACCTTCTACAAAAGGATTTTAGATGTGATGCACTTGTTAGAATGCAACTACATAAGTCTTTGATCTGATGATGTATGCAATCTCTAATTGCAGATAACATATTCAATAAAGCTTCCTATGTATGAGTAATCATCCTTCCACGATTTGAATAATACCTTTTTCTACTCGTTGGTGGCCTCTGTGTGTTCTTGACAACTGATATGATCTATTTCTGAACTTTCGATGAATTCTTCCTTCTGCTCCTTAGATTCTCTTTGTGGCTATCAACAATAATGAATTCATAACTTACAATTGATTTGAACATCTATTTATACTAGATTGTAGCTCAATTCTTGATTCACACTTCGCAAGTTAACTCTAGATCCAAGGTTTACAACTTGACCTTGAGCTTTAGTTAGATATGTTCTAGATCTGTTAGGATGCTTTAAAAAATTTACATAAAGCTTGCTTGACCCTCAAGTTATGATTTAAAAACAAATTAAAACTCTATAAATGGAATTACATTACTTTATCTGACGTGTAAAACTCAGATCCACTTTTTGCAGGTTCTTTAACTAATGGTCAATTTTCTTTGTCCTTAGTGTTCCTTTCTTGAACTAGTGGTCGGGTATGCCTTTTTTGTTTTGTCAGTTTTGTTCTCAAAACTATGTTGTTGGTGATGATCTCAACGTTATGTTATTGACCCGTCAATGATGTCCTGTTCACTTTGTTGGTGCAACACTTGTCAGTGTTCGTCGGTCAATTCCATACTTAGCATTTTCTCATGACCTTTGTTTTCTATCAGCTATGCTTGCTATCCACTGGTAATTCTTGTAGTCTTTTGGTAATGCTTGTACTGATGATATCTGTCAATGTTTTTCACTTAGTGTACTAATGGCAAAATTAATGTCATCACTTTTTCAGAGAAATTTTTTTTGAAACGAGGTAGAATTTACCAAAGATCACTGTGGTGAATTTGTTTTCTAATTTTGGTTGCTGGATTGATCAAAAATTGCATGTTTTTCTGACTATACTTGACTAATCCTTCATTTTTCAGCTTTTGGAGCCTTGTATGGGCTCATACAATCACCTTTTTCAGTGCCATTTTTTTAAAAACTGCATGATTTTTTGTCTACTTTCTGAATATGTGATCTATTTTCTGATTTTCAGATTTTGATAATGTGGACTAACCTTTGGCTTTGATGTTCATGTGATTATCTTTTTTATGTAGCCTAACAGTGGTTTGCATAACGTTACTCAAGAAGACTAAAACTCAAACTACTCACAAATTGGTTTTACAGGTTGCCTTTGATCGATAGAACACAAAACATTGTGCTTGCATTTTGTTTTTGATTTCTTAAAATAGGAACCCACATGTAGGACTTATTAAAATGAATATTTGTTTGTTGTTTTAGGAATGACAATGATGTCAGAAAACTATGCTCTCACCCTTTTGGGATGATCAAAAATCAAGAAATATTACTGTCATTTTCTCATTCTGCTTGAAGTGTCTTTTAGTTTTTGTAAATCCTAGGAATTGCATGGACGCATCCTCTCCCCTCGCCTTTGTAGATCTTGGGTGAAAGAGAAATCCATACAAATCCTTTAGTGTGGATACCTCATGAGTGGCTTAACAGAGATGGTGAGAGTGGATTGCCCAATTGGTAACAGGCTAAAACCAAGCCCTTCCGAACCAGTATACAAAAAACGCCATTGTGATTAGTCTCACTGTGGACAGGTGTGAATTTGTTGTGGAAACCAAAATCTCCTCTAGTACCCTAGTGGTGCATTAAATTCCCTAAATTCTTAAGGTGAAAATCTTGCTTTGAAAGGATTGGGAGAGCCCCCTTAATTGAGAAAATGACTTGATCAAAACCACTTGAATGAATGTCCTTAATACAAACTTTGTTCTAGTATCCAAAATCCCTTTATCTATTGGCACGGAAGGTCAGAGACCGACTAAGATGTCCCACACTTTCATGGCTCTTAGTAGAGACAACGGTCCCTTGGGAAGTGATTACCCTTGGAATTCAAAGCTTGGTGTGCCTGAGAAGTGAATGCACATGTAAGGAGGATCCCGTGCCTCCAAGCTTCTAAGTTGTCCACTCTGAGTAGGCATGGCTGAACTTTGGTTCAAGTGGGAACTCAATAGATATTTCCCTGGCTATCCTAGGATTGTGGTGTCTCTGTTATTTTTACAACAAACATTCTACTTGATGTGTCTTGTATGTGTGAAGCATAAAAACAAACAGCGACCAAAAACATTCAAAACAAACATTCAAATCAAACATCAAAGTGATCAACAATTTAAAATATGCACTTCTAGGTGTTAGTTGTCAAATCTTGTCTGAGTTTCTACATCTACTATCAAAACGATAAGATTCTATGAGCTTGTTGTCCAATTCTATATTTTTCTGTGAAGGTTCTGTCCAAATTTTCACCAAATCTGTCTTCTCATCAACATTACTACTAGTCTATCTTTGACTGAAATCTGTTGACAGTCTGACTTGTTGTTGGCTCAAAATCTGACTTTGTTGTGCTAGTCCAAGTGACTTATTACTTTAATCATTTTATCTACATTGTCCTTATCCTAGGTTGTGAGAGTAGGTTCGTTAACCTTGACTCAAAATCAGATTTGTTGCTTCTCTCTCTCAGTTGGACTTTATCTCCTTTGTCCTTTGGTATTGGACTTAATCAGCACTTTAGATATCACTTCAACACCTGTCAGTCAATCAATTGATTTATCATACCTCCTCTTCAATATTCTATGCAAACGCATCAACCCAATCTTGCAATGTCTAGAAGCAAATAGGCTAAACCTTATGGTCCTAACAACGCACAAGAAGAGATTCTTATGGTAGCTTTATCAAAACAACTTCAAACTATGCAATCTAAAATCCAAGAATTAAAGGGAGAAAAGGATACACAATCTAACAAATCCTCATCAAGCTCAATCTATCCTTTTCTATTTTATCATTATCAAGTGAGTGGCTCCAAAGCCCTAAAAGCTGATGAAAACACCATGAAGTCTTCCTCCAAAGGGATTAGTAGCATCATGAAAGAAAAACCTTCAGTTAAATGCGTGAGAGACTTCACTCCTTTGGGGAAATCTTATGAATTTGCATTAGAAGAACTTCTTGATAATGATCTCATCACATTACCTCAAGCCACATCATGTGGATGAAGATTCTTGAGTAACTATTATGCATATCATCAACTTAATGAGCATAAAACTTCATCTTGCATGGAGTTGAAACATAAAATCCAAGATCTCATAGATGATGGCATAATCAAAGTTGAAATCCTAATGATTCATCTAATCTCGAGTATGATCAATATCAAGAATCCATGTCTAGCAAGGGTTCACAAATCACATCTACTTCTTTTTGTGTATGCTGGAAACCTACCTGTTGGGAGCACGCTCAGACATGCAAATGTTAGAGATATAAATCATTTAAACTACACTAACATGTCTAAAAGGTATACTTTAAAACAACAATGGCTTCCATCATAACCTCCGATGAGCTGAACAAAGGCACCCAATGCCTTGTTGATTTTCTCTTAGAGATGTTATATGGGTGTTCTCTCCCAACACAATATCATAAATCCCACTATGATCTATTGAATGCAAACTAATGATAGATGAAGAGCTCAAGAACAAGTATGAGAAACTTGTCTCAAGCCTCCACCAAATGATGGAAATGAAAATGCAAATTATACTAAGATGTTATGTAAGATCAAATGAAAACTAGAAACTAGATTCATTCACCATTATGCCTAAGATGTGATTGCTAGATTATCTAAAGCATGAACATGAAAAAAACTCTTAAAATTCTAGCACTAAATTAGCATGATAACAATGCATAAATGAGAGATGATTTGCTCTTGAGAAAGGCCTCTATTTATAGAGTTTTTGGAAGAGAGAGAGAGGGCTTGGATGAGGTGCAGCTCATGTGACATCCACATAGGTGCCACATGAGGGACACATAAGCCATGCAAGAGGCCCACTTTGCTCACACATGTGTGAGCAACTTTGGATGTGATGGGTAAAAGTGTACTTAAAGTACACATGTGAAGGATCTTGTAAGAAGGTGTAAGAGGGTGTAAAAGTTTTGGACCAATGAGACACTTTTGGAAAGTGTAAGAAGGTGTCATCATAAGTGTAAGAAACCTTGTTGACACCAAATAAGGATTATTTAAAAAAGTGGATTTTTGAAAATTTTCTCACACATGTGTGAGCAAATAATTAGGACTAATTATTGTAGGAATCAAGAAATTAGCTTAATTAACCTTAGATAATTAATGAATAGGTTTATTTGGTGAGAGTGATGTGAGGTAGGGTAGGATCTAGGTTCAAATTAGCTTAATCCAAATTATATTTAGATTAATTATAGTTTAGTAGAATTTAGGTCATGTGAAGGAATAAATAAATTAAAAATTTATTTAAAGGGAATCAATGAAGGATAATGTATTAAATAAGATTTAATACATTAAAAGGGGTAGTATTTAAATTAAATTTAAATACTAAGAATAATGAATCATATTTAATTAAATAAATTTAATTAAATAGATAGAAGAATATAACAAATATAATTAATTAAAATTAACTATAATGTTATGGGAATATTACTTACATTAATATAAGGACAATTTTGGACGTCTACATTTTGCACCTCTTTGATGCATTGTCGAAAGTGATGTTGCGTCAAAGAAAAGAAAATAAGATGCCCCAGAAGGTTCAAAAAACCTACGATAGCGAGAGTGGAGGAGGGTGCCCCCTCGAGAAAATAATAGAAAAAAATATATTTTTTTTAATAAAATTTTCTCGAAAAGGAAAGAAAATAGAGAAAGTAGACCAATTGCATGGCGTGTCCAGGAAAAATGAAGGAGAAACAGGGACCATAATAGGAAAAAGGGGAGACCGATGAAAGAAATGGGTCCCAAGGGGCTATAAATAGTCCACCAGGGCCCATGGACAAGTCACTTTCACTCATAAAGAGAAAAAAGAGAGAAGAAGAAGAGAGCCATGGTAGCGCAACGAGAGCAAGCACAGCTTGGGGAGCACATTTGGGTACACCAGTGGCCAACAGACATAGAACCACCGGTGAGTAGTCGAGCATTGACCTTGTCATTAATGTTTTTAATATTTTTTAAAGGTAGTTAGGTGCAATAAATGCCCCTAAACAGGCACATAGTGTAGACGGCTATCGCCCGTCTGCCATCTACGCAGATGAAAATTGACAGACCAGCGTCTGTGCAGACGACCGACAAGCGATGGTCATCTGCACAGATGAAGATTTAACCAATCTCCATCTGTGAAGGTGGGAAGAGAAAAATGTGCAGCAGAGACGGCGGTTTTCAACACCGTCGTCTGCGAGGCAAGAAAGGTGGCGGCCTAAACCGCCGTCTCCACAGACTATCATTTGCAAAGATCTGCTAGCTCCACAGACTGGCGACTGTGAAAGTTTTCTGTCTACGAGGGTCAACCGTTGGCTACGTAGATTGACCCAAAAATAGAAGAAAAGAGAGAAGGAAGAGAAAAGACAAGGGTCTGGAAATATTTTTTGATACCCTGGACAGGCCTGGGACATGTTTCGATGCCCGAGCATGCTATTTGATCGCTGACATGTGTTTGTTGACTGCAGGAGGAGACGATCACATTTCGAGCTAGGGAGTGTTATCTAGTGATGATAGAGCTAGAGTAGCACCTCATGGCGACCGAGTGGGGAGTGGTGATGCTGTGTGGCTTAGAGCACGTGCGGCATTGGCCGCATCTTCGAGCACATAATGTGCTCATGTTTGCATTGATAGAAAGGTGGCACAACACCACTTCTAGCTTCCACTTCCCTACAGGGGAAGCCACTATCACCCTCCATGATGTATAGAGGACCTATAGAGTGCCCATTCGAGGGATCATACCTGAGTATTGCATGGAGGGATTAGAGCCCTACATAGAGATGGCTCTGAGGTGGAGGTTCACTGATCTGTCGATTACACGGCAGTGGATGTCATGGACTGGAGCTATGATGATGGAGCCAAGGCCACGGTGACTGGCACTTTATTTGGCTAGGTTGATAGGGGGACGTCTCATGCCTGATCATGCAGGAAAGGGATTCTCGATAGGCTGGGCACGAGTGCTGAGTAGTATGGTCGAGGATAGTGACTAGTACTACTGGGGGTACGTCATCCTTAAGAATTTATACTATGATTTGCATATGTGCGCCTACCGTAGGGGTAGAGCACTAGGGCCTAGATGCACACTATTACTGGTATGGGCCTAGGAGCATATAGCGGTCACATGACCGATCAGACACCAAGAGACCTAGGCAGTGTATGAGCCTTTTGTCTCCCGATATAGGCCACCGATTAGTTATGAGGCCACAAACTCAGTGGGATACTAGCGGCAGAGATTAGACGAGATGGGAGCTATAGTATGGGCTCTGTATGTAGGATGTGAGGCTTGGGCTGATGAGGCCCCACAGTAGGGGGTTTATGTAGAGGATGATTCAATTTTATGACTCGTATTACATGAGGTTTGTACAGACTGACTGCTAGCTATTCGGGAGGACAGCTTATATGATATTGTGATATATGCCATCCAGGGTATGGAGACAGATGGGACAGGTGTAGGAGGCAGTACCGGATGGGTTCCCACATCCATTGGTTACCCACGAGGTAGGAAGCATATGGGGGATGGATGCAAATCCTTGGATAGCCTAAGCATCATTTATGGGCATGATTGAGGTGCCCTGGATCAGGGCGAGGGAGACTCTACTAGATGTAGGGGTAGTGCCGGCGTATGCACAGTGGTGGGCAGCACACAGGCCCATCAGACTGACAGTGCCAGGGGTAGTGCATCTAGATGAGCAGCCAGGGGTAGGAGGAGATGGGGATGGATAGGGAGATGATGGTGATGACAATGGGGGAGATGGAGGGGTCAGGAGGAGAGTCCAGCCTAGGGTAGCAGTACCACGGTGGAGGGGACAGGTGCAGGTACCAGCAGGGGACAGCCGCCCATTATACCTGGTGTACAGGTACATGATCCAGTATAGGGGGACCACCACAGGGGCCACCACAGGGTCCACCACCACAGGGTCCACCACCATAGGGGCCACCACCGCAGGGACCGCCACCAGGATAGGGGCCACCAGCGGGCTTTGTAGCACAGGAGACATATGATACTATTGTGGTAGAGTGAGATAGCCTACGGACAGAGCTGGGGAGGGTTCAGGGTTTATTGGCTATAGCACAGGCTACGGCGAGTAGCCTATAGGCAGAGGTGACCCAGATTCAGGGAGAGCTGGCATCAGAGACAACACAAGGGGACAGTGCACAGCGGGCACTGGACATATTACAGGCTCAGGAGGATAGTGGAAAGTTTTCCATCATTGAGGAGCATGGGGATTCAGATGAGGAGTGGATAGGTATGGCAGCACAGATAGTAGCTCTGATAGTAGAGAAAGATCTAGCATGTAGATGTGTTGAGGATTACAGGGCAGACTACAAGATAGTGCGGCTGGCAGGCAGTGTGGTAGGGGTGGGTCAGATGATGGCCGATGCCATGGCCACTCAGAGAGAGGCAGGATGCAGAGGTTGAGAGGCCAGATATTATATGGGACTGTATTATGGAGTAGTGCCAGAGGAGGCATGAGCGCCTACATACTCTGAGAGGACACAGTCAGTGAGCATAGGGTGAGCATCACAAGGATCAGTGGGGTTACCGCCATGTCCCAGCAGGAGAGCAGGACCATCACAGCCACCGCCATGACTCTTCTCAGATTTTTGGATACACAGTTTTGACACATTTGTGACACATGATGTATGATATGACATTTTTGAGATATATACATGGAATAATTTTTGGACTATGGGACTCTATTTTTATGTAGCTTTGATGATTTTATATGCTTATATGATGTGAGGTATATGCAAATGTATGGATGCACTTATGATGTTTACTTTTACCGTATATGATGCTTATGACTGACATGTAGGATGAGATGAATATATGTATGTATGATGAGACTAACAAATTTGTGATGCAGGGATGAGATGCAGATTTATGTATGATGTGTTTAATGCTTATATGTTATCATGTATGGATGATGTATAAATGATGCTTGATGAATGTTATGGATGCAACTAATGGAATGAAAATGCAAATGGTTATAAATGTATAATGCTAATGAAAATGATAATGCAACTATAAATGTGTGAACAATGTTCAGAATGAACTAAATGAGCAATGCAAATGATTTAATAATGAACACTAAATGAATGGATAATGTGATATATAATGCAATGTGAGACTAAAATGATATGAAACGAATAAATGCAATGGTGTAATGACAAATGATTAATGAATGGAATGTGAGACAAATGTATAATGATTAATGATTAATGTACTAATAATGATTGCAAATGATTAATGATTAATGACTAATGAACAATGCTATGAATAATGACTAAGGGAACTAACGACTAATGAAATGATCAATGCATAATGTAATGATTAATGAACATAATGTAATATGAGACAAATGTATAATGATTAATGATTAATGAACTGCAAAGGATTAATGATTAATAACTTAATGAATGCAATGGATGCAAGACTAATGAGGACACTATTTTTGTGTGTATCACAATAAATCTGATAAATTCACGTAGGTGACCAGATAGGGGAATAAATAGAAACATTTTCCAAGAGAAAAACTATAATGCAATATGACCTAACGACTTATGCAAAGACTAACTACATGAGAATAGTGGGATTAATACCATGTTAATGTTAGAGAGAACACCCTAGTTTGATATTGCAAAAGGAGTTATGCACCATGTGCTAGAAAACACAAGTGACATGGTTCCTTTTCATGGACTAGACACTCAAACAAATAGATTGTTAGGAATAAGAATGTGAGATATCAGGTATGATGAGAGCTATGAAATATTACTCATAAGGAGATGCAGTACATCTAGATCTTTTAAGGGATTTGGGATGCATGAATCCTACCCCCGGTGAGGCATACATAGTCATAATTGAATATCAAAACATAAATGCACTAGCAAACTATGACAAGTAGATCATACCACAAAAGACACGTATTTTACTAGGTACTCACCATAACAAACCAAGATATAAGAGATCGAGGCTGTCGCGATAAGGACATAGTAAAACACAAGATAAAACTAACAAAAAGGCATCTTGACCAAGTGGTCATTCAGTCAAAAAGTTCTTGCCATGAACAATTTTGATGTGAAGATTGATAGAACAACTATCACCGGAAGGATTCATCCTAATGGGCTAAAGATTGATTGATAGAAAATGGAAATTCGCTAGTAATTGCTCATGAATAGAATGATCATTAGGAAAGTCAATCTATCTGCTGATTTGATGTAAAACATTTGTGATCACTGTGTCTAGAACAAAGCTCAGTTTTGTGATTTGGTAAGCTCAGTCGTGCGGGAATCATTATTGCAAAAGTGAGAGGATGGTCAAAGGATTACCTACACAAAATATGGGTAGCAACACTTATTATGAAAGGCGATGCAAGCTAGATAGACAAATGGTGGAAACTGATGGTGGATCTGACTACACATGGTGCCTAAAATAGGTTTTCACCATGGTACTTATCCATTGCACCACCAAAGTGGTTTTCACATATGGACGAATTTTTCTCTTTCTCTTTTTGATTTTTCTTTTCAAGCTTTTGTATTTTTTATGCTTTTTTAATTTTTTTCTAATTTTTTTGCTTTTTTGAATGTTTTGAATGTTTTTGGACTTTTCTGCTTTTCTGATGTTTTTGGATTTTCTAAAAAAATTTCTACTGTACAATGGACTACTGACTGATCAAGCATAGAAGCGCTTCAGATGTACAATATTTACAGGATCAAGGAGTGGATACCCCTTTGTAGACGCAATTTGATAGGCTCCAGAACCATATTTTTCTGTAACAATAAAGGGACCCAACCAATTAGGTTCAAACTTCCCTTTCTTCTCACGGTTCTGGAGATTCTTCATGTTATGTTGCAGGACAAGATCACCAACCTCAAACTGACGAGGTTTGATCCTTTTTTTGAACTAAAGGTGAAGGTGATTTTGATACACATGGAGGTGGTCTAGGGCATTGAGGTGTCTCTCATCAAGGAGTTCCAACTCTTGCAAGCAGGCAACTCTATATTCTTCTTCGGACAACAGATTCTTCAGAGAGATTCTGAGGGAAGGGAGCTCAATTTCGATGGGTAGAATAGCCTCGGTACCATAAACAAGGGCAAAGAGAGTGGCTCCCGTGGGGGTTTTAATGGAGGTGAAATAAGCCCAAAGGGTAGGATTGAGGTGAAGGTGCCAATACGGCCAGCTTCATCGACTTTCTTTTTGAGGATTTTGAGAATGGTTCTATTTGTAGCCTCAGCTTGACCGTTGCTTTGTGAAAAGTACTTTGAAGAAGTATGGTGGGTAATGATAAAATTCTTACATAGCTCTGTGACATCCTTGTTCTTGAAAGGTCCTCCATTATCAGTAACAATGTCCTGAGGAATGCCATAGTGATAGATAAGATAGTTCAGAATAAACTTTGAAATCTATTTTTCAGTAGTGTAGGTGAGAGGAACAACTTTGACCCACTTGGTAAAGTATTCAATAGCAGCTAGGATGTATTTATGGCCATTGGATTAATTAGGAAAAATTTGGCCAACAAGGTCAAGACCCTAGCGTGAAAAGGCTTAAGGGGTGATGGTGGGTTGGAGTGATTAGGAGGGAGCGTGTATCAAATTGCCATGCTGCTGACAAGGTACACACTTCTTCACATAGTTGTAGGCATCTTACTCCATAGTAGGCTAATAATATCCAGTGCGTAACAACTTTTTGGCCAACGTAAGTCTACTAGAATGGGCCCTGTAGATTCCTTGATGTACCTCCTCTAGGGATGTTTGTGCTTCATCAGAATTTAGACATCTTAAAAGAATTCCATCAAAATTCTTTTGGTAAAGGGTATCAATGAGGATTGTGTATCGGGAAGTTCAGCGAATGAAGGTTTTACATTGTTTGGGGGTTAAAGTAAGCGGGGTATGTCCATCGCGCAAGTAGGAATACACTTCTTGGTACCACGGGGAATTGGGATCAGTAATTTCACACACCATTTTAGAATTTGGCTTTTCATAGGTAGGGACCGTAAGATTCTAAACAAGAAACTCACATCGTGTGCTATGTTCTGACATAGTGATCAAAGACCCAATTGTTGCCATGGCATCTGCTACTTTTTTTTTTGTGCGAGGGATCTATTGAAATGTTAGTTTAGTAAAATGTGTCTTGAGATCTTCAACTATACGGCGGTAGGGAAGCAAATTTTCATCCTTTGTTTGATATTCATCCATAACTTGTTTGATAACCAATTGTGAATCACCAAGCACCAATAGAGTGAGAATATGCCATTGTATGGCCTGTCGAAGTCCAAGTAAAAGGGCTTCATATTATTCAATATTGCTGGTACAAGGAAATTGTAATTTGAAAGATTTAGGGATGAGATCCCCTTTTGGTGTAACAAACAAGATTCCTGCCCCTGATCCTTTCTGAGTGAAGGATCCATCAAAATATAGCTTCCATGGTGGAATTGGGGCAAGATTTTAGACCGATTCATCTAGAAAATCTATGATCAGAGGGTGTTTACCGTCAACAGGTGCTTCAGCTAACTGATCTGCAATCACTTGTCCTTTAATGGCCTTTCAATCCACATAAACAATGTCAAACTCACTAAGAATCATGACCCATTTTGTTGTATGACCAGTAAGAGCAGTGTGTACCAAGAGACACTTGAGTGGATCAATTTTAGCAACAAGATGAACTTTATGATTAAGCATATAATGTCATAGCCTCTATGTATAGAAAACAATGGCCAAACATGCTTTTTCAATTAGGGAATAATTCAACTCATAGCCAATAAGAGTTCTGCTGAGATAGTAAATTGTTCGCTCTTTGCCGGTGTCATCTAATTGTGCCAGGAGGGCTCCTAACACAACCTCTATAGTAGATATGTACAAAATTAGAGGGTGGCCAGAAACAGGTGGTACCAACACTGGTGGATTAGCCAAATAATCTTTCAGCTTCTCAAATGCATTTTGACACAAACAATCCCACTGAAACTTGGTATTCTTGCACAGAAGATGGGAGAACAGATGCACTTTGTCAGCCAAATGTGACATGAATCTTTTGATTCATTATAGTTTTCCTTGTAAACTATGTAATTGATTCAATGTTTTGGGTGGTGGCATTTCTAGGATTGCTTTTACTTTCTTTGGATCAACTTCTATTCCATGACGTGATACAGTATATCCCAACAACTTACCAGATTGTACCCCAAAGACACACTTTTTGGGATTCAGCCTAAGCTTATATTTCTCCAGTCGCTCAAAGATGGTGGTAAGCATAGGAATATGTGATTCCCTTGTTTTTTATTTGCCTAAAAGATCATCCACATAATCTTCCATGTTGACATGCAAAAAGACATGAAAGATGGTAGTCATTGCTCATTGATAAGTGGCTCCAGCATTTTAAGACCAAAAGGAATTACCTGATAAAAAAAAGTGCCCCAAGGTGTTTTAAATGCGGTCTTGTGCTGATCTTTTGGTGCTATCCTGATCTGATTATAACCTGAGAATCCATCCATAAGTGACAACATTTCATGTCCTACTGTCAAATCCACTATAATGTGAATATTAGGGAGTGGAAAATCATCCTTGGGACATGCAAGGTTGAGGTCTCTGAAATCAGTGCAGATACAAATGCCCCCAGCAAGCTTACCTACTGGTACAATATTAGAAACCCATTCAAGATAGTTAATTAGTCTGATTACCTCAGCATCCAACATCTTCTGAAGCTCTACTTTGACTACTAATGCAACTTGAGGATGCATCTTGTGAAGCTTCTGTTTGACAGGTTTGGCATTTGGATCTACCACAAGATGATGCCTGACAAGATCTATATCAAGCCTAGGCATGTCCTTGTAGGTCCAGGAAAAGTTGATTTTTTGCTTATGTAAGAATGTTGTCATGTCTTTCTTTTCTTGATCACTGAGAGAAGCTGCAATATAAGTGATATGTGGATTTTCTTCTGTGCCAAGGTTAATTGGGATAGTATCTTCAATGATCATAGAGGAAACTTCTAATTCTGATGATATAAATGGCAAGTCAATCTCTCCCTCCTCTAGTGCCTCAGAAAGGTTTTCACTAGAGGAATCATCCTTTATTTTGTCTTTTTCTTTATCCTTAGGTGCCTGCGAGAGGTTTTCACCAAAGGATGTATTTTCATTTTTTAGATTTTTATTTTCTTTTTCATTTTTGCGATTGAGAGAGTTGACTTGGCTACCAAAGTAGGCTTGTTCACTATAGTGTATATGATGTTCATGTTCTTTGAGGTCCTTAAGTCCAAAGAGGGCTAAAACTGCCTCATCCGAATCGCATATGTCCAAAGCTGGTGGTGAGTCTTGTTGATCCCAGTCAATTAATTCAGGGTTTGTGAGGGGTAAATGAGGGGATGAAAGGTTAGCTTGGGTAATAGTGAGGACATGGTGATTTTTAGTTAGGTCATCTTCAATGTATTGGAAAGGAATTTTGAAGAACTCTTCCTCAGTGTCTGAACCTGAGGCAGCTAAACAGTAATCCTTAGCAAAGTTAGTCTTGGTTTCTATGGAATCCAATCCATTTCCTTTAGGATAACCATTAGCTATTATGATCTTCTTCTTTCTTGTTTCATTAGCTCCAAGACCAGTACCATGATATCCCATGTTTTCAACAAGAGGAGTAACTTTAGGATACTTTCCTTTGGGGAAAGTTACCGGTCGTTCTTCTTCATCATTATAGAGCCAATCAAGGACACTATATTCCATGTGTTCATCTGATAAGAACCCCCAATGTTCAAAAATAGTTGACTTGCATTGCATAAGTGCTTTATCCTTAGAGAGGGGTAATGGTGATGGTCTCCCATAAGATTTCGGAGACAAGGGGAGTTTCCCAATACATAAGGCACTTTCAAATTTATACTCTCCCATGCCTTGATCTGTAAATGTTGCCTTTGCTTTAGATGAGGAAGGTTTGTATTCAGTAGCTTCATCCTTAGTGACTTTTTCCTTTCCTTTGGGTTCCTCAGTTGATGTTTATAATGTATTTTCTGAACAAGGGGTTTCTTGATTGAAGTGTCAGCCAAATTCATTCAACATACAATTATTAGTTTGTTTGCCTTCCAATCTTTTACAATATTGAAAGGGCTTAGGATCTCCAGGTTTTGTGATTTCTCTACCGTGATGTGGGAACTTCAGACATTGATGATATGTAGAGGGTGCACCTTTGATAGTGTGTATCCATGGATGTCCTAGCAAGATGTTATATCGTAGATCTAGATCCAGTACATGGAAAATAGTTTCAATCAGGGCCGGGCCCACTTGTAAGGGTAATGTGATCAAACCCTTGCTTTCTCGTTCTTGATCATCATAAGCCTTTATTGTAATTCTCTTGTCTGCATCAATGAGATCCTCAGAAAGACCAATGTTACGAATCATTTTCAATGTGCACAAATTTAGGCCAGATCCACCATCTATGAGGATTCGTTTGACTCTTGTGGAGCGGATTTTTCCTTCTATATGGAGGGATTTATTATGATGAGGATCAGGACCACTAAATTCTTTATTAGTGAAAACTAGGTGTTCTTGTGTGGCTAAGTTCCCTATCATAGCTTTGAATTGTGCAGCATTAATGTTCTCAGGAACACAAGATTCGTTTAGAGCTCTATCAAGGACTTCTCTATGGATTGGCGATGTTGTCAAGAGCTCTAGAATGGATATCTGTGCAGGTGTCTTTCATAATTGAGCCAACAAGTCAAAGTGTGAAGCAGGTCGAGCGGCAGTAGATGGTGCAGCTGGTGGATTTGCAGATGTAGAAGGTTTATCAGCAGCTTGAACAGTGACTCTGGGTCTTCATGTAGTAGCATTACAAT
>MU227979.1:1115626-1129916 GCA_018584345.1 Thuja plicata | reverse complement strand
AATTTGCTCACACATGTGTGAGCAAATAATTAGAACTAATTGTTGTAGGAATCAAGAAATTAGCTTAATTAACCTTAGTTAATTAATGAATAGGTTTATTTGGTGAGAGTGATGTGAGGTAGGGTAGAATCTAGGTTCAAATTAGCTTAATCCAAATTAGATTTAGATTAATTGTGGTTTAGTAGAATTTAAGTCATGTGAAGGAATAAATAAATTAAAAATTTATTTAAAGGGAATTAATGAAGGATAATGTATTAAATAAGATTTAATACATTGAAAGGGGTAGTATTTAAATTAAATTTAAATACTAAGGAGAATGAATCATATTTAATTAAATAAATTTAATTAAATAGATAGAAGAATATAACAAATATAATTAATTAAAATTAACTATAATGTTATGGGAATATTAATTACATTAATATAAGGACGATGTTGGATGTCTACACTGTTGTCATTCCTCCATCTCCTAAAGCTTCAAAACCAGCTTCACCATCTCCATCAAGAACTGAACCTAATGACGACTATGTCTACTCTCAAGGACTATCTCTAAAAGAGATCCAAGCTAATCCACATATAGCTGCAAGTATTTCTCAGGCTTCAAATATCATAGACCCAAAGCATCAATGTGCTTCAATGCTTACCATTTCTACTCCAAATGATTATCCATTAGCATGTCAAGAATCCCATATGCAGATCAAAACTCCTACCTCATCCTTAGAAGTGGCTCCATGTCAAGAGGGCAATCCAAAGTGTGAAGAAAGCAATATCGATAATGATCAAGATCAAGATACCATCCATCATCATCCAATGGTTGACCAAAGTCACATATCCCTAGATTTTGAGGATGATCCTCTCATCCCCTTCCATGTCTTCCAAGAAGATAGCCCTCCATCTCCCAAGAAAGATCAAGATATCCTTTCCACTATATCTAATGAGCTTATTGAAAATCAAGAGAAAGGTACCCTTTTCCCACCATCTAATGATCCTTGTCAAGATCAGAGCATCCCATCATCTCCTTTTCATGCTCCTCCATATCCACCTCAAGAAAACATGGTTCCTCCAAATCCCTTGCAGAACACTAAATCCCCTCAAGCTTTAGTTGCTCCTATCAAAGCTAATCATGAGCCTACGGGTATAAAGATGAATCCTAATGATGAGATCCTTGGCAATGTAGCTCACTCTAAAGATGTTGATATCCCTTCCACACCTTATATCCCTCCTTTCAAATGTAAGCATCATACTTCTCCATCTTTCAAATCCATCCTTGGTCCCTATATCCCAAAGCAAAAACCGTCACACCTTCCATCTATATTGGGTCCTTATATCCCTCCGTCTAACATGCCTATCAGTACTATCTTATCATCCACTTATCCTATCTCCTATCAAGATCAACAAAGACATACGTCCTTGAAATCTCCTTATCAACCAATCCATATGAACCAGTCATATCAGTCCTATTCATCCACACTCCCCAAGTCTTTTGGAAGCAATTTGGATGTGCAACGAAGAAATCAAAAATACAAGAATCGACGTACATATGAAGATCACTATGTCTCATCTAATCAACATGTGACTACAAAGAGACTGCAAAGGTCCACTGAGAAAAGAATAACATTAAAGCAAATATGGGTTCCTAAATCTATCATGGAAGAATTGCATTCTAAATCCAAGCAAAGAATAACATCAAAGAAAATATGGGTTCCTAAACCCATCATGGAAGAATTTGGTTCTAAATCATCCAAAATAAAAGGAAAATCACAATCTATGTGGATTCCCAAGCCTATTCTAAAGGACTTGGATACAAACAGAAAATCAAAATCTATGTGGATTCCCAAGTCTCTCTTAAAAGGCTTAAACAAAAAGGAAAAGTCAGAGTTGGCATCCAAGCTTCCATAGTCTTCCACTTCATCTTCATCTAAACATCCCCCATCTTCTAACTCTATTTTGGGTCCTCATGTACCAAAATCCATTACCTTGAATACTTCATCCATCTTGGGTCCTCACATACCAAGATCGATTTACACTCATCCATCAAAGTCTTGAGCTATTCCATTCAATTTTCCTCCATTTATCCACTACCCTTCAAGGGGTGTGTCGATGTTGATCTCATCACCTTTTCCATCACCTACCTACTACCCATCCATCCCATATTATGCTATTTCTCTTATCCAATCCACCACATAAATCTTTGGCTGCTATCTCCCTTATCCTCCATATCATTTTCCCTATCATCAGCCTATCAGCATCTTTGAGCATACTTTCAGTGGCCTTGGCCCATCATATCATATCTTTCAAAGGAGCACTATCTATAGAGAAAGAAGCTAAAGTTCCTTCATCAAATCAAAAGTATAAAAAAAAATAGAAAAAAATAAAGAAAATAAAGAAAAAGTGCCTTGGTGAAAACCTGGTAAACAGGCACCTTGGTAGCAAAAGTAAAGAAAAATCAATCCATCCTATGGTGAAAACCACTTCTTGTGGTGCCTTGGATAAGTACCATGATGAAAAATTGGCAAACAGGTGTCGTGCGTAATCCCTCCTACTTGCACTCTTCACTTGGGGGCAAGTTCCTTCCATGTCATCTAATCTATCATGTCTTACATCCCGCTAGCCCATGAACACCGATGTTCCTTTTGTTGATCTTGACAAGGTTGAGCCTATCCTTTGCACTAATCCCAAAGCATCCACTCATAGCTTTCATCACCCTTTATCCTGATCATAGCTATATCCTATCCTAATGACCTCTTGGTCTTGATCTAAATGAAGAACAAAAAAATGTAAAACTATTTCTTAGAAGTCTCTTGACATGTCCATTCTTTTGGACCGCATGCTTTTCATGACATCAGGTTATTATCTTATATGCTATCTAGCACCACTCCATGAGCCTACATTGATATATTCCTTTTTTTCCCTAGCTTGGGTAATCTTGAGGAGACCGTCTTCGAGGGTCACATTCACCCTCTTCATCCATCATTGTCTATTCACCTCATCCATCAACTTTCTAATCCATCTGTAATGATCTCTACATTGCTAGACATTAGGGGCAAACTAATGTGATCTTTCTTGAGAATGGTTAATCTCTAAAAAAATAGAAAAATTGGAAAAATTCCTAAAAAGAATGATCACCTTGGTGAAAACCTAGCAATAGGTGCCTTGATGCATCAATCAAAAAAATAAAAAAATGCAAAAAATGCAAAAAAAATTGCAAAAAATTGAAAAAAAAGGATGGCGACAGAGGCATGCTTACCAGGTTTTCAATGATCACCTCAATCAACAAAGACCCCATCGCTTGGGGCATCTCAGCTTCATCGCATCACATCAAGTTGAGATTATCATAAATCAAAAGCAACTCAATCAATTGTCTTATGTAGTGATGGATACACTCAAAACTAGACAGATCAGTCTTAGATGAGTCATTCATTTCTGAAACCAGGTACATTGATCAAATTGGCTTCATCACTTGAAATAAAGTCAATTTCTGCTAAATATCATTTCTGCCCAAGTAGGTGAAAACTTGGTAAACAGGTGCCTCTTGTACTCAGCACTCTATCTATCAATGCTTAATCTTGGCATCAATCCTTTTCTTTAGTTTATACATATCTTTCAATCACTTCCGTGACACTCTTGTTCTTCTAAGAACCCTCCTGGCTTGAAACTGATCCAGGTCATAACCTGGGGGCAATCAAATTGGATTTTTCCTCGCAGTATGAGTCAAGTCAATCATCAGTGTTTGCTACTTGGGGCATGGGTCCCCAATTTGATCACATCTTTAGTTTACACCAGAGTCAGTAATCTTTTCATTTCTAAAGGACAACTCGCTACTGACACAAATAGGTGTTTCTCAACACCACAATCAACAGTGTTTCTTAACACTATCTTTGGATGCATCTGTGTTTCTTAACACACATTGGATATCACAAATGTAAACAATAGATTGATAGCAATAAAATATAAAGCACTCACAAGCACAACGATGTTTTTCAACACCCTATACCTACACACATCCAAAAACATTGAAACTAGCTAAAGTATGTTGAACTTCTATTCATATGTTGTCTATTCTCATTGATTTCACTACTCTTTTCTTTGTCTACTGCTTGTTTGTGTGGTCCTGATGATCTAGCAATGTCAAATAAACTGGGTGTATGTGGTAAGAGCTTCTGCATTAAGGTGGAAAAGCCTCACATCCCTCAATCTTGTTTATTTGTACGCCAAGGTGAGGTCAAAATGATCTCTTTAACTGTTATTTCTCTACTTGTTTACGCAAGATCGCACTCATGGTTATCTTGGCTTTGACTGCTTTGATACTGCTATACTCTTGCAACATCAACTGGAAACAATGTTCAAGTCATCTCGGCTATTGTGCCTTGATGTTTATGTTATATCCCCATATCTTATCTGATGAAAGTCATATTCATATTCTTATGGTCATAGTAGCACCAGTAAGGATTGTATCAACTCCGATGTTCCAAAAACACTCAATGATGAAATTTTTCAAAGCTAAAGCTCAACGACTACACCTTAGGTTGCATTCATATTAGTCTTGCATCTGCATCTGCATCTTCATAGTGTTGCAATCAGAATAATAACTTTATCTCTATCCAATGTGAAGGATCTGAGATTCTAATCAATCAATCTTCTCATCATCAAGTAGACATGATACCCCTTGCTAAATCAACTGTCCTGATTTTATTTTTAGGATCAAAATTGAAATCTGAATTTGACCACTCGCACTACCAATAGAAATCTCTCATGCTTTTCTTCTCATCAATCCATGTATCTTACTTTTGGTCAATCTCGGTCACACGGGACCTCTCATCAAGTACATCTTTTGTCCTAATCACGTGGGACCTCTTTTTAATCAGACCAGTTTCTTCCTAAATTGTCTAATAAATTGAATTACTTCTCATCATTGGGGTACCTAGCCATATTTTGATTTCCCTCCTGAGGGGGTAAGATCAGGACATCAACATTCCAGTGATTACATCCTCAATCAAAACTCCATTGCTTGGGGCATCTCAGCTTCATCGCATCAAATCAAGTTGAGATCATCTTAAATCAAAGGAAACCCAATCGATGGTCTTATACAGTGGTGAATGCACTCAAAACCAGACAAGATCGGTCTTATACACGGCAATCATTATTGAGACCAGATGCATTGATCAAATTTGCTTCATCACTTCAAATCAAGTCAATTTGCTTGCTAATCAAATCTCTTAATGGTAATCAGTTTCATCACTTCAAAACAAACTGGTTATTCTTTCAAACCAATCAAAAAGGTTTAAGAGTTCCTAACAAATGTTCAGTTTTATCACTTCAAATCAAATTGAGCACAATGGTTTATATCTTTTGATTGATCTTCATCCAATCAAGCTTGAAGTCGGTCTTCTTCTTCAAAAGAATAGTTTCATCACTTCAAATCAAACTATTATGGGTCTTCTCGCTAATAGGTCTTTGAATCAATGCGCTGATCACATATCAATTTAAAGAGGGGCAAATGTAATCACCTAAAAATGGTCACCTAAACCCTAGACCCCCAGTCTCAACATTTAAACAAGAAACCCTAATCTTGATTAAACCTAAGTCCTAAATCAAATAGAAAATTCATCACATTCAAACTCATCTGAACTAAACCCTAGGTCCTAATTGATCATCCTATTTGATTAATTAATTAATTCCTAAAATCACATTACATTGGCAAATAAACTTTATACTATTATTTAATTGATATTATGATATATTAATTAAATAAAAATTACAAAATTGTCAATTAAATTAAAAAGGAATTAAATTAATTAATCAAATAGGATGATCGATTAGGACTTAGGGTTTAGGTCAGATCAGTTTGAATGTGATGAATTGCCTATTTGATTTAGGACTTAGGTTTAATCAAGATTAGGGTTTCTTGTTTAAATGTTGAGATTGGGGGTCTAGGGTTTAGGTGACCATTTTTAGGTGATTACAGAAAGCATATTAGGTAAATTAGTATCAATATCAATAGTATCATATTCATCATTAGCATCATTAGGATCATCAATATTATCTTCTTCATCAAGATTAATCAAAATATAATGTAAGATACAAATAGAATCATCATAATCACTCATCTTAACATCATTATTAACATTAAGTTCTTCCAACACATCAGGCATAGGCTGGTCAAAAGAAGGTAAACAACTTTGAATAATAGAGGCATGGGCCTTAGCTTGAGCTCGATGCTTCTTACGATGTTCATTCGTAGATCAGTTATGTTTTGTCCCACTTTTTGGCCAACTTTGACACAGAGATCAACATTCTGAGAAAAAACTTCACTTTCGAACACCTATTGCCGCAAAACTATTATGAATTTGAAGATGATGTAAACTAGGGTCTTTTAGCATTTTCTATCTAGTTTCTAAAGACATTTTAAAAAAAAAATTCATTTAAATTCATTTTTCCTTCTCCTTCGAAAAGTGGTTTGTGTGAAAAAACTGTGTTTTTAAGAAGTGACTGTCACTTGGATCAGCATAACTTTTTTTTTAAAATATGATAACGATGTAATTATTTTGAGATTATATTTGTAACTTCAATATCTAGATTATGTAATTTGTTTCATTCATTTTGGGTCAATATTTCATAGTTTATTAATTTCTAAAGTGACAGTAACTGTAATTTAGACGTAAGGTCACTTGGATCACTCTAACTTGATCTCTATATATCAAATTTCATTTTTTTTATTATAGAAAGGTAACACAAATACACTTTTCCTACATATTTTTCATAATTTTTTTTTTGTAATTTACTATTTTTCCCAAAGCCTTGAAGAGATAGGTCGTTGAATGACCAAATAACCTATGTTTAGTTATAGTAATATTTGAAAGTGATAACGAACTCAATATGTATTAAAATTATATTCATTACAAAGCTTGTTCTGAATCGCATCATTTGGGATCATGTGTTTTAGAAAATCATTTGATTTGGTCCTTGTCCTAGGCCTTGAAAGGGCATTTTTTAGGAGGTTTTTTTTTTCTTAGGGAAAATTTTCATTTTAGGGATCTTCGCTTGTCCCAAGCCTTGAAAGGCCATTTTTAAGGAGTTTTTTTTTTCTCAAGGAAAATTTTCATTTTAGGGGTCTTCATGCGAATACCCCCTTCATGCAAAGGGGTCTAGAGGTCTTCGTACAAAGACCCTTCACGCGAAGACCCCTGTGTGAAAATTTTGGTGAGAATCACCCTGTCAGAATTTTACTTGGGGTACTTCGTGCGAACTAGGTCGGCCATTTTCAATTTGTTTTTTTTGAAAATTTAGAATGGTATAAAAGTAATGTTTTTTCTTTTCAAATTTTTACCGAATTGCAAAATGTGAATTTTACTTTTGTATTATTGATCAATTTTTACAAAGGCATTTTTTGGAGAAGGATTGTTATTTCTATTTTTTCAAAGGGTTAATTTTGGAGAGGAGAAATATTATATCAAAGTATTTTTTTGAAGAAATTTTTTTTGTTGCTGTTCTTTTGGAAGACATTTTTTGAAGAGAACAAATGGGGAACAAAAGGGAAAGACAACGTAAATTTTCTAGAAAAATGTCACCTGGTACCGAACACAGAAATCATGAAGCTTCATTGGAATATTATCATAAAACTAAAGAAGGTGAAGGACAAGCTAAAATAGGAGGGTCAAGTGAAGTTGAAGAATTGCACATTGAAGAAGGGTCAGGATCACTCCCTATAGAAGCCCAAGCAATTAATGTTGGAGAAGGTTCAGGATCATGTGCTCCTACTGGTATGGATGAACTTCTAAATTTAGCTCAAACTATAAAGAGAAATATTAATTATAGAAACTTAGATCATTTACTTACAATGGATGTGGAGAATTTGAGATCACTCACTAATGGTCAACCCTTAAGTCTTTCTAAGAAGAGGTAAATGAATATGATAGCAAGAGAAATATTGTCTAAATTTGATAATTTAGAAACACTTGAACAAGCCCAATTGCTTTTAGTTGTACTTATAAACAAAAAGTTGGAAGGAACATTAAAATTATTGGGTATAGACGCAACATCAAGGAAAAGAAAAGTTGTTGACATGAAAACTGATATGATTGAAAATCTTAGGAAAGATTTGAACCAGGTAGAGAAGTGATCTCAAAATAAAGATAAGACCATTACAATAATATTTATTTTGACATCCATTTTAGGAAACACTATGCTTCGAAAAAGACAAATATCTTTACTTTCATCTCGGATTGGTTTTACTAGGAAAAAATATCACAATATGTTAATAGGAGAATGATTTTAGATGATAGCACCTTGGAAGGCAATTGGGAAATCATGTGTAGAGCTCCTTTTTTTGATAGGATTGATGGAGGAATCAAGAATTTGGTCACATTATTTTGGAATGATAATACACGTCCTTCATCAAACACTAGAGATGTTATCAGAGATTGAATTTTAGCTAATCAATATGAATATCATACAAAACATTGGTTGGATACAACACAACATGAAATGTATATGTCATTTTGTAGTTCAAATCCTAATATAAAGATTGGGAAAACATTGTTTGAAAGATTGAAGCCATATTATATTAGGACAAACAAAGTGTTTGAAACTTCTTGTTGTCGTTATCATATTGAATTTGATCTCCACTATCAGCTTTTTTCAAAAGTTTGTAGAAGACACTTATGGTTTTGAAAGTGCTCCTTGTAGTAGATGAAGTGAGTTCATCTCATCCATTTTATGTGAAAAAAGAGATGATACAACTGGAAAAATAAATTGCATAAAAGGAATATGTCAAACATGTGCTGATTTGACTCTTTTCCTTTGAAAAATGAAAACATTGATGTAACAAAGATGGTAAATTGCAAGAGTTACAAATATGTAAAGAATGAAACAAAATTTGGGAAAGGATCCAAAAGGTTAGAATATGTTGAAGAGGAGATAGATGTTGGATTATTTATGGACAAATTTAATTATTGATTCAACCCTACATTCATCATGATTTTTTTGCAAAGTGGAAAGCACAAGAATTCCAAACACTGAGAGACAATTTCGCACTTGGAGCTATTATATCAGTTGTTGATTTTGCAGAAAACTGTTCCTTTATTCATCAAAGGGAAATTCAATTGGAATACTATTTTTTAGAGAAAATTACTATTATGGTACATGTGTGTTATCGCCATGCACAATTAGATTTGGATGGTATTCAAAGAACATTTGAAGCATGGGACATCAAGAAGGAATATCATTTTTATATAAGTGATGATAGAGAGCATGACATTATTATGTAGAACACTGCTTCAAGATGTTTTTTTGCAAATTTGAAAGAAAGAGGTATAAAAATTGATTAACATTATGTTTGGTCAGATGGATGTGCTTCACAATTCAAATCATCCAGACCATTTTATGCACTATGTAGATATCATCATAATAAAAACATACCACATGTCTAGAGTTTCTTTGCGAGTGGACATGGAAAAGGTGAACATGATGGTGCTAGAGCTTGCATCAAACGTGCTATATGAAAGTATCAAATGAATTATAAGTGGGTTCATATATAAAAATGCACATGATGTTGTGAATGGTGCAAGACACATTTCACACCAAATGAGAATGAAACGTTATCAGGAATGACTCAAGCGGTACCACATAGAAAATTTTTGGAGATAAAAGGTATGCACGCATTTTTAAATTATTCAAGTGTTTAAATTTGTTATGTAAATTCTTTATTCAAATTATATTTATAGAATGTAATATTATATATGCATTTGTTCAGGTTTGGATAGAAAAATTATGCATGGTTGCAAGCGGATAGAAAGGACGCGATCTTTGCATTCAGTTATGAGTATGAATTGTCGCAATTGGACATTGAACACTAGGGACTACTCATGCTTTTGTTGTCACTGCATTTCTGACAATTATGAGGAATGCATCAATCAAGACCATGGATATGTAGGTGCATGGAATCTAGTGCCACTAGTTTTTACTGATACATTTGAGAGAGATGAAGATGAAAACTTCGATGATGTTCCTTTGATTTCTACTGATTACGACCATATCTCAAGATTGGTCAAAATTGTTAAGTATATATTTCACATTATATGGTCCACTGAGTTGCATGTTTCTAGATATCTATAGATAGATAGATCTATAGATTGAATTAAGTAAATTTTAATATCACACACACACACACACACACATTTTGCAGGAGATGTCTTTGCAATGATTGTTGAGCATGGAAATGGAGGAGTTGGTTATTATTTACTGCATTGTATTGCAGGGAGGATGAAGTTACTTGAACCTGAAGAAAGTGATGGAATATTGTTCCCCATAGGTTTGTATTCTTTACATCAATATATTGAACTCAATTTGTAAATTTTTTATTTTAACCTTTTAACAAATTTCAAATTTAGTTTGTTTAAATTTATATTGTTAAAATTTGTGACCTGGAGGTTTAGTTGTTTTAGAGGGAACTTATTTCAAGAAAATCAAAGTAATTCAGCATGGTATTCACTTTGATGATTACCAACCAGACAATAAGGTCTTTCAATATAGTCACCTAGTAGTTTCCACCTCCATTTGTCTCCATACAGTTAAATCTCAATGTGGACATCGTAAGTGGAGACTAGATAGTGAGGATCATGAGAGAATATTACATGTTCTCCATGATAGGTCTGAACCACTTGAGTTGGTATAAAAAGTATAATATGTATGTACCTATTTCATGTGTTAAGACCTACTTGATATTTGTAGATTAAATTAACTATGTACTTTGTTGATATATTTAAACATATGATGGACTGTAATTTGTTGATATATTCAAACATATGATGGACTATAATTTGTTGATACATGTATGGTTTTATATGTATGATTTGATTGTTCAATGATTTTTATAGATTTCTTAAATTAGTTAAAGATCCCCTTAAGACATTAGTAATTAGTTCTAGAATGAGTTATAATTCCTATTGTCCATTAGTTACATGTATTAAGTTGTTATTTTTTATGATATTAATTCTAGATCCCCTTAAAACATCCCCTTAAGACATTTGTTAGATTAATAATGACATTTTTAAGATTACTTAAATGTATGCTTTGATTGCTCAATGATTTTTATACATTTCTTAAATTAGTTAAAGATCCCCTTAAGACATTAGTTTGAACACTAAAACATGATCAAATCATCTAAATAAATCATATCATCTAATCAAATGAAACCATCTAATCCATTGAAAGCATCTAATCAAATCATCTATTCAAATCATAACATATAATCAAATGAAACCATCTAATCAAATCAAATAATTATATAATAAATATATGTCTCGAATCATAAACTAAAAATATCAAATCCAATGAAACCATCTAATCCAATAAACTCATCTAATCAATTCATCTAATAAAATCATAACATTTAATCAAATGAAACCATCTAATCAAATGAAACCATATAATCAAATCAACTAATCAGCTGATAAATATATGTCTCAAATCATAAACTAAAAATATTAAATCCAATGAAACCATCTAATCCAATGAAATCATCTAATCAAATCATAACATCTAATCAAATGAAACCATCTAATCAAATCAGCTAATCAACTACTAAATATATGTCTCGAATCATAAACTAAAAATATCAAACATATAATAATGACATATATAATGAGTCTCAAATCAAAGATCTGTGCACCATGTCCTAAAGTAGACAGTCATCTAGGCGCATGTGAACAGAGTGTCCCTTTGACTGACTGCCATGACCATCCTCTGGCTGTGAAGTAGCAACTGATCCCTGCGAATATAAATGCATGTATATATAATAATATTAATTTCAAATACTTGAAACATTATAAATGCATGTTTAAACTTACATATATTTAAAACTTACCTGACCACTAGTATTTTTCACATCTGATGAATCTCTCCTATGAAAATGCTCTGAACCAACACTAGAGGTAATGTGCTCTGCCCGAGTGTCATGATTCACTCCTGTAAATTTAGTACACAATAGTTCATAATATATATACACATGTGCATAGTAATATATTATGTAAAGTACAAGTACATACACATGCATGCTTAAACCTACATTGTATATTGAAAACTTACTTGACCACTAGTAGGTGTCATATGAAGATGCTCCAAGCCCACACTAGAGGTAATGTGCTCTGCTAACTGTGCCTGAAAAATATTATACATTGAACAAACATCAATACACACATCTACAATCAATTATTCACTAAAACTCCTAGAAAGGAGAAAATAAAACTTTATATAACTAGGTCTCAGGACCAAGAGGATCCACCATCATATCATCAACCAAAACAACATCACCCACACCACCTCTAGTTCTGAATGTCTCTAGAAATAAAGAGTGTAGGGGTGTGTGGAGCTGGGAGGGGACTCCTATAGAGCATAAACCACCAAGAGGAAATAAAAACTACATAAATGACCTAAAATCACTGCTAGAGTCCACCTGACTCAACCCACACAACTGCTTATCAAATTTGTCTAGGCCCTCAGCTGTGATGCGTACATCTCCAACCCTTATACCTGGCTCCGTAGATGTAGATTGATCTATGGGTGCAGAGCGCTCTGCAAAGTGTTGTGAACTATGATGTTCCTGACTAGATGGTGCAGAGCACTCTGCAAAGTGTTGTGCCTGACTAGATTGTACAGAGTGCTCTATAGAGTGTTGCACCTGACTACATGGTGTGTCCTATGTTGGTGGAACTACAGGACCCCATGCAAGTCTGGTGACATATCTAATTGAATGTGATGGGATCCTCTGCATGTTTGCAATATAAGAATATGACTGCAAGAGATCCTCTAAAAAGTAAAGTGCTACATCCAAATGACTATGATGCCTAGAAAGCGCTCGTATCTTGCTAGGTGGAGAAAGATCAAAAGCTTTATATGCCTCATCACTGACCCCTACAATAGTACTAAATGAATCCTCAGTAGATGATTTTCCTTGACTTGGTCTAGTCAAAATATATCTTCACACTATATCTGAAATGATGGAGGTGGCCGCAGATGCAATCTCTCCTATCTTGTCCATGACTCCCCTCTGGGAAGAAATGACCACTCTATTTGTAGTAGCAACCATCGTTGGTGCATCTGCTAGAGTCTTGTGCCCAAATAGCTCTCTATGATTACGTACAACTTGTTCATCCCTACAATACTGATCATAGTTGACAACTCTACCACATCCCTAACCGTAATATCCAGGTAGATCTAAATATTTCAACCTAAGTCCCAAACCAAACTCAGCATACAACTGTTGTGCAAAATATAATGGAATATGGTCATTATTAGGATAACAACCATGTGTTGCAATAAAAAGAGGGTATATCATGCATGTGATCTGAGGAATCCTACACTGTGCAACCTGATAAGTCCTCATCTTGGCCTTCCCATCATAAAATGGGAAGACCTCTTGTTTGATGATTTCCTTGGGGACATAGTTTTGGACCGTCTCTAAGGAAACATCACCCGATACCTCAGTTCTCAACTCTCAAAAAATAGTATCTACAACCTGTGGTGATGTGGCATGAAAGAAGAATGGGATCTCAATCTAGCAGTCATGTCCTCCAATCTCCTCAATATAGTGACACAAATATCTCTATATATGCCATCTAGCTCAGATGTGTGGATGTTCTCTCTAAGTTTATCCATCTATCTGAGCTATCTAAAAAATACTCGCTAGATCAGGAGTGTGATGTGCATCCTGAGCTGGTACATCATGGGCAAGTACATCCTGAGTGGCCATCTAAATGTAACACATGTACAGGAAATCTAAGTGTTAACAATTAAGTACTTGATTACATGTTATAATTACGTGTAAAATGGAAACAAATATAGATGAATATATAAAATAGAGGTCATATTAGGTCTTAAGAGTCCTTGGATGTACTAAGGGGTATTAATAGGTCATATTAGATCAAGTAAGTCTAATTTTATTAAACCTCTTAAGGGGTCGTATTAGGTCCTATTAGGTTTTCATGTCTATTAGGTCATATTAGGTCTTCATGTAGATATTAGGTCCAATTAGGTCTTAAGGGGTCCTAAATTAGGTCTTTAGGGTCCTATTATGGTTTTATCTTAGGGTTCAATATGGTTAAGGTTTTATGTTAGGGAACTAATGTTAGATAACTTATGTTGATTTATGTTTCAGTTTCATGTTAAGGTTAATTTGTTAGAGTTTTGAATGTTAGGGTTCAATATGGTTAGGGTTTCATATTAGGGTTCAATATGGTTAAGGTTTCATGTTAGGGTTAATGTTAGAGTTTATGTTGATTTATGTTTCAGTTTC
>MU227979.1:1101006-1115503 GCA_018584345.1 Thuja plicata | reverse complement strand
TTCATGTTAGGGTTCAATATGGTTAGGGTTTCATGTTAGGGTTCAATACATGGTTAGGGTTCAATATGGTTAAGGTTTCATGTTAGGGTTCAATATATGGTTAAGGTTTCATGTTCTAGGGTTTCATGTTAGGGTTTCATATGGTTAAGGTTTCATGAACTAGACATTTCATATGGTTAAGGTTTCATGTTAGAGTAAATACATTAAAGTTTATGTTGATTTATGTTTCAGTTTCATGTTAGGACCTTAATTTGTTAGAGTTTCATGTTAGAGTTTCATATGGTTAGGGTTCAATATGGTTAATATTTTATGTTAGGGTTTCATGTACAACCTGGTTCAATATGGTTAAGGTTTCATGTTAGGGTTAATGTTAGAGTTTATGTTGATTTATGTTTCAGTTTCATGTCTAGGGTTAATTTGTTAAAGTTTCATGTTAGGGTTCAATATGGTTAATGTTTCATGTTAGGGTTCAATATGGTTAGGGTTTCATGTTAAGGTTCAATATGGTTCAGGGTCCTATTAGATCTTAAGGGTCCTAGGTATAGATTAAAGAGTTCTAATAGGTCATCCTCCTCCGTTTTAAAGGGTCCTACTTGGGTTCTTAAAAAGGTTTAAATGTCAATGTGTCTGGGTCCTAAAGGATCCTAGGGTACATGTACTACTTGGGGGACTCTAAGTGTCTTAAAGTTTACTAGGACATGTACTAAGGCATGTAATATTTTAACATATAACTCTACATGAATAACATATATACATACATAACTCTAAAACATATACATGTACATAATTTAGAGAGAGAGAGAGAGAGATTCCTAATAAATTTACTAACTTTAAAAGCAATTTAAAAGCAAATATTTTTAATTTCTAACATTTTGTAGTATGGTTTTCTATCATTTTCTAACACATGTGCTAAGTTACAATTTTTTATAACATTTTCTAACATTGTAATTACGATTTTCTAATGTTTTCTAATTATAACTAAGTTATAATTTTCTAATGTTTTATAATATTTTCTAATGTATACTAAGTTACAATTTTTTATAACATTTGCTAACATTCTAATTATGGTTTTCTAATGTTTTATAATATTTTCTAATGTTTACTATGTTACAATTTTCTAATATATACTAAGTTATGTAATTTTCTAATATTTTCTAATGTATACTAAGTTTCAATTTTCTAATGTATACTAAGTTACAATTTTCTAATATTTTCTAATGTATACTAAGTTACAATTTTCTAACATTTGCAAACATAAATATACTACAGTTTTTAATGTTTTATACTATTTTCTAATATTCTACTATGATTTTCTAACATACTACTATAATTTTCTAACATATTCTAAAATTCAACAATCATTTTCTAATATTTCTACAAACTAAATATTATTTAAAACAAATAATTAACTAAAATAAATATAAAACATACAATTTACAATAAAAAATGAGAAAAATGAATGTACCTTATACTACTAACAATCAGAAGAGGTCAAAGAATCTCGGGAGGTGTTGACGTCGTACTGGTTGTCACTGGTTCTCTCTAAGCCCCGGGTCCATAATAAAAATGAAATGGGTGGTCAGAAATTTATACAAATTCTGGAAAAAAATGGCTTCACGCGAAGTGGGGCTTCGTGTGAAGTACCTTGTGTGGGGTACTTCATGTGAAGTGTGGGCTTCACGTGAAGTACCCCACATAGGGTACTTTGCGTGAAGCCTATTAACCACTTTGTGCGAAGAGGATACTTTGCACGAAGCCACCAAAAATCAATTTTTTTTTGAAAGTCCAAAATCCTTCATCCCGAAAAGTGGGACACACTATTGTGATTTTACCCAATCAAATATGCAATTTTTTTTATTTTTTTTTATATAATCAAGTCTAGAACAATAATATGTGTTTTATTTTAAATTTGATCAAGTAGATAAAAATTTATTAAGAAACAGGTAGAAATAAGTCTCTGAGAACTATGGAGACACTAGTAAACAAAATTAAAATTTACTTTTCTAATGTTGTCAAAAAATTGAAAAATTTATATCAGTAGAAAGCTCATAAGATGTATGAAATTATGGTGGAAAATTTACAAATACCCACTTGATGAAGTGTAAACCTGATGACGAGGAAGTTGAGAAACTTGTTTTGAAGAACAAAACACATGAAAAGGGAGGGAAATGGAGGAAAATGAAACTCGCAAGACCCAACCTTGTTATTCAAGTCTATTAACTAGACTTAATCTTAGCTTTGAAATTTACCAAACCTAACCCCAATCAGGTTATTTAAATTTAAATTAATGCAATTGTGTTAGGGGTGTTTTGTTATTTTTTTTTCAATTAGTAGCCACTTTTTTGCACACCATCTTGATGCACTTACTCATCTATAAAAACTGATCCTCTCCATACCTCTAAACATTCTATACCACTGTCCAAACTAATTAACAAACATGATGAAATCAATTACAACATATCAAAAATTTACAACAGCTACAACCCTTATGAAAGCTCACTACTTTACAAAATATATTGGACTACAATCCAAAATGATGAACTAAAAGATAACATCTATATATGCCAAAATAGTTCCATGTAAGTGCAATACAAAATCTCTCCCCAGTCATCAACCTAAACTCTGAGTTTACATCCTTCAAATAGACAACATAGAAACATATCATATCTAACCATCTCAATACAAAATCAACACAAAATTTTTTATCTTATATATCAAATATCAAAATTGATTTCTTCACTGGTCTACCTAACAAACATGTTATGTAACGTGTGAAATGTTGGCCAAATATATAACCAAAACATGTTTCTAACCTCTATCAACTATATAGATATATTCTCCCTTGTTGGCTCTACCAAATAAACCTCAAAAGAAATTCATCCCATCAACCTGATAGGATCACTGATCGATCATTCAACACTTTGTCACTGTCCATCACTGATTACTGGAAACTGATACATAGAGCACTATAACTTAATCATCTAAGATCACCAACTATTGCGATGCTGGAATAAGGTGTAGTTTACCTCTATGAAGCTCCACCTAGGTTTTCTTCCCAAAGCTTGATAGTATCTATTTGTATCAAAGATTTTACCATAACCTATACACATTCCATGTTCTTCCATAGTTCGCTAAATTTACATCAAATCCTTTGGCATCAACAAAATGTGACAAGTGCTCATGTAAAACATGTATGGTTTCCATCAATGATAACATACAAGCCATAAAGAGAAATGTCTCTTTCTAACTCTTTTTATATTATTGTGGAACAACTTTTGTTTAGGAAATAAAAATAAGATGTGAAGAAAATGGGGGGGAGGGCTTAAAATAACAAGATCTGCTTATTGAAAAAATATGAGGTGTCTTCACAAATATCTTTCCTTATTTTATTTTTTAAGTTATTTTGTTTATTTTTTTCATTTTTCTCTCTAAATTTTAGGTGAAAAATTAATATTAAAATGATTGTTTGAAAAATAAGTAGCAAAATTAGCAACTACATGGGTTCACCAACTTCACAAATTATTTCTAAAAAATTGAAACAGTGACTTCCAGCCAAAATATGCTAAGCAACTGCATTGGGACTTGTGTTGGCAAGTGTCTCATTTAAGAGTGTTTAGGAACACATTAGGGTTGTCATTTATGGAAAAACATCAGTTATGAATGATCACTTAGAGTAAATTTAACACGTATCAATCTAGAGATCTAGCAACTAAGGGAAATCTCTGAATCTCGTAATACTTGACTTAACCTTGATTTCATTTGGAGATAACGAGACTGACACATGATCTAATTCTCATCAACAACTGAGAATTAATCTCATGATTTTTGACTTAACCTCACATTTGTTCAGAGATTCAAAGATAAAGCTATCTCTGAATCGCCAAATGTAACCTCACTTAACTCGACCAAACTCGAGTTCCATCTAGAGATTTGGAGATAGACAAAATTGCCAAGTCGCTATATATATCTTTTAACCCTTGAGTTGATTTAGAGATCTAGTGCACACCACATGATTAGATCTGCATCCATGGTCCTCCCCATATCTTAGAATAAAAGTGATGACCTTGACTTCATCTAGAGATTTAGAGAGAACCCTTTGATCAAAACAATATCTATGGTCATGACTTAATCTCACAATAAAAAGAGAATATTCCTTCTTGTTCGGAGATTTAGAGACAAAAGGCCCACCAAGTCGCTAGATCACTTAAAAATATTCAATCCTGATTATGAGATTAGGAGACAAGGTAAGGATAAAAGGAACATGACTTTAAAAAATTTAAGTCATTCGTAAAAGGTAACCTCAAATTAGAACAAGTCCATGAGGGTTTAGGGTTTTAGCATTGAATTTGCACAAAAATGACCAAGGGTTTTAGGTGAGAGACCTAAAACAAAATGCAGAAATAGGATCAAAGGCACAGAACCATGGAAAATTTTTGACAAGTGCTAACACAATAGGTACACCAGCCTCTTGTTCATAAAAAATGAGCAAGGTATACAATTGATACTATACATGAATAAATAATTGATAAATTAAAATTGTAAAATAAAATAAAAAAAGATAAAATTGAAATAAAATAAATATAGTTAAAAAATTTCTACTTACGCTATATTTATTTGTCAAGAATGTTGAATCCATTGTAATAATTGAGTTATGTGAATGTTCACCATCATTTCATGCATCAATGGTGTTTGGATTCCTATGATAAAAGGAAAATTCTATGTCATTTGATCTTTTGAAGTAGAAGAAGTTATCTTTCTCCTATATTTTCCCGAAGATAACACTTTTTGCATCATTTTTCATTCTTTTGAGATCGAATAGAGCGCACTCTTTTCCATGCATTCAACACATGTTTTCTAAACAAACATGCATCTCTCTTATTTAGATGAACTTAGTCAAACCATGGTCCACGTAGTATTGTTCGCATGTTGTGTCAATCTCCACACCCATCAACAATAAAGATTCAATATATGATTTACATTCATTTGACAATCTTGGCTCAAAACTACTCCTTGGATCACCTGAAGGGTCATCTCTCCCACGACAAAATTCACCATTGGCATTACAATGAATCCACTCATTATACCTAAGTATTGCAATATGTGGTATAACATGCATGACCCTAACATGAAAGTGAGATAGACAACCCCTTTTTGTATAAACCTTTGTATCATTTCCATATTTTTAGATTTATTTCTATTGTCCTGAGGCCCAAATGGGCACCAATATCCATTTATACACACACAAAATATATTAACAGATATAAAAAAATAAAAAGTGAAATTTTTATTATTTATATTAATCTACAACATACCTTGAGTACATCATGGTAGTGTGAATAGTATTATTTCTTGAGTTATACTCATGCAATTTATGTATGAATGTTATCTCTATACTATCCAACAAACCTTCTCCCTTAATAAATTGAGAAAGTCTTTCCAGAGGGATTGCAGCACAAAACTCCATCTCGCCATTATTGTTTCTAATAGTTGTTCATTCAAGTTCCTCACTTGAGAAACAATTTCCTTGTTTGGGAACGTCTTGCACATCAAGTTCAACGAGTGATTCCCATTTACTTTTTCTAACCATTCTAGAAAAAAAAGATGGTTAGTAGTCTTGTATCTTGTAAAAAAATGTATATTATATTACTAAACCAAGAGGGATTGAAGCTTGTATTTATTGAAAATTCTCCTTTATAAAAAAATTTAGGTTTCTTCATAGGTAAGCTCATTGAAAACCTCTTTGATATTAATACCATATATACTTTTATTACCAATAACTACCAATCTCATACATGGAATTAAATTAAAACTAGTAAAAATAATTTATAATCTCAGAAAATAACATACATTTACATATGATGTAAAAAAGAGATGCATGTATGATTATTAAATCTTGATCCCTTATATATCATGTAAAGGGGAAATGTAAAGAGGTAATGGGTACAAGATACTTGCACATCTAAATAATACCCTTTACATATAAAAAGTTGGGGAAGGTAAGATTCTCCTCTTAGCCCCAAATTCACAAAGGAAAGAGCTAAATTGATTAACCACAAGAAAATGGTCAATGCACAAATGAATCAATCGATTAGAAATAAGAAGAAAGAGGAAAACCTTACATTTTGTATTGGAGGAGAGTGTGTAATAGATCTAGAAATATTAAAAATCTTAGTTCAAAGGAATTGAAGAAAAATACTAACCTCAAAGTATAGGATATCTGGAAATTGCTATTTTCTGGTGTCTGTACTAAGTTTCTAGAAATCCTGCAACGGGATCTAGAATGGAAACATAGAGAGGGAGAAAACCCATTAATATTTTTCTTTCCTGAGCCAGGTTAATTTTGACCCACATATAGGGGCACAATTGTACCCCTTTATGTCAACCTTGACCTACACTGCTCCGACGGAAAATCTGTTCACAAATCTTGAAATTTTTCCAAAATGGGTATCCGAATATGCTTTGTAATTCGCTATTCCATACCTGTACCTACAAGAAAAAAGGGTTTTTTGTTGTTTGGATGGGGGATTTGCCTTGGTCAAACCCCGGTTTTGGAATTAACCTTGAAATATAATTGAAATTTTAGTAATAAACAAAGTAAATAGAACAATTCATCTTTCTTATGTTGAAACCCTTGTGGAGGATTCAAATCCTTGAATCCACAAGTCTGGATGCACCAAATGGATGCATAATGTAGGATGTATGATGTCTTAAATCAATTTCCTTTAGATATTCAACACCAATATTGAATGGATCTTGGAATAGGAAGAAGCTTGAATGGATATGGATGGAGAAATCTTCAACAAGGGAGCTCCATAGAGCTTGAATCCTTCAATGGATCCTAATGGATCTCCTTGATGAATTGAATCCTAAATGTTTGAATGATTGAATGCTTGAAATTAGGTGATCACTTCATTAGATTATGCCTAGATTATCCTTCTTATTCTTTTTTTGTATGCTTAGAAAATGAGAGGAGAAGGCTTCCTTATATACTAGTCTAGGGAAAAAACTTCTAGAGAGGCCAATATATGAGAATTAAATTCCAATTAGGCTCATACCCATAGAAGTGGACCTATATTAAATATTGTTTTAAGAGTCGCCACTTCAGAGCCTGAAACAACTGACCTAGGAGTGGGAAATTATTCTTTCCAAACCCCGACATCTACAAATCTTTTAAATTTGAAATTTAGACCCTAGGTAAGGGTTGAGGTAGACCCTAACCTAGGTCAGGGTCAAGGTCAACCTTGACCCAAGGTCAAGAACCTCAAAATCTTAGAGCAGGATACCAGAAATAGGTAGGAGAGAAGTGGAAAATAGGCCGGGATAGGGGAAAAACCATATCCAAGTCAAAGACCCATTTAAGGCATTTAACATGACCCCAAACCAATTACTTGGAGGGATAAACTAGTCCTAAATGGAAGTGCTTCCATTTTTATGATGATACATTTAGCCCCCAATTTAGCAAGAGTATGGACTCGATGCAAACTCTTGGTAAAGGAGATCACAAAGAAAAGATAGTCTTATTGAAATCAAAGGGATAAGGAAATCCTCAAGCCCCCAGGGAATCAAGTCTTTGTCAACCCCAAGATTACAATAAGAGAGACATCACCAGTCAAAGAAAAAGAGAGAGAAGGTGTGATTACCTCATCCAATGAGAACCTATGTCCCATTGTGAATCACACAAGGAAATAGTGCAAGTGGAAAGATGGAGTTGAAATTCCTAGTGAATGTGGCTACTCACTAGTCAACGCATCAAGGATTCACCCTCAGGAATATTCTATTCCAAAAGAGAAAAGCCAAAACTAGAGAGATCCAGTCTTAAGGACACCTTCTGACCTTAAGGGATCAAAAATTTTTAAATTGAAATTGGAGGGATCAAGATATCCTATATGGTAAAAATCCATGCTTTAAGGATTAGTCTCTAATCCCTAAAGGGAAAAAAGTTTTAAGTTTGAAAATATTCTGGAAGTGCGTATGTGCAAAAAGTGAGCAGAGCATATTCCCCCATGTTAAATTCATTGCTAACACTTTAAAAGGAGAAATGGCTTTAATAGAAACATAAACAAATATACTGATTACATTTCCACTACGAGATGCCCCCAAGAGAAGACAAATCAAGGGAAATACCACATAAACATACAGAAAACACATAAGGGATCTACCTATCGTAGGGTCAGTATGATCATAATATTATATATATATATATATAATTGCAAATGAATTGTCATCATTCCCCAAAGAAAGTAGAACTACAATCATAATGGAGGAAAGAAAACACAAGAGTTATGAAGAAGAGTCTTTTTGGACCACAACATGGAGACCAAAAAGAATTAGTGCTACCATGTCGCAAATCCAAGCGGACTACACAAGGAAAACATTTACGAACAATAGCACAGGTAAAACATAACATGAAAACAACATATAGAAGAATAGAGATAAATATAGAGGAATAGTAAAATAGGTTTGATTCCTTTATCACCTTGCACCAACAAAGTAACAATGGTCATATAAAATAATTTAACAAACATTCAGAAAACACATTACAGGAGAAGCACAATACGACAAAAAAACACGTAAAAGGATACCATGGAGGACAATACAATCAAGCACATTTCCTACTCTCCCCATCTTGATCTATATAATTTAGGGAAGGTGGGAAACTCAGAAGAGGGACAATATCCAACACAATAGGAATAATAGTCAGTTCCAAACAAGGATCCTCTTGAGAATCAGAATGTTCAATACTAGGTGTAATTATCAATTGTGCTGAAAGCATATTAGGTAAATTAGTATCAATATCAATAGTCTCATATTCATCATTAGCATCATTAGTATCATCAATATTATCTTCTTCATCAAGATCAATCAAAATATAATCTAAGATACGAATAGAATCATCATAATCATTCATCTTAAAATCATTATTAACATTAACTTCTTCCAACACATCAGGCATAGGCTGGTCAAAAGAAGGTAAACAACTTTTAAGAATAGAGGCATGGGCCTTAGCTTGAGCCCGACGCTTCTTACAATGTTCATTGGCAAATCTGTTACATTTTGTCTTGTTTGAAATATGTTGAGAACTAGGAGGAACAACAACCGGTTCCTTCAATACAGGTTCTATAGGAGGATTGGTAGGATTCTTAGTAGGTTAAAAAGATACACTAGGATATTGATTAATAGAACTAGAAGCAATGGATAAATGAGGTATGGAAGGCATAGGAAAAATACCATGGTTAAGATTCATTCGAGCCATGCTTAATTCAACAATATTGTGATGTTCATATTTACCACATCCTTCCCATTAAATCCTGATTTCTTGAGAAGATGATAACCAGAACCATATATATCGGCCATATCAGATTGAGTCAAAGGATCCGCATATGTAGCAATGTCACAACAATTAGGTTTTATTGTTTCAATTGTTTCTTCAAGTGAGGAAACAACAAAGTTACTTTTTAATTCCACAGAAAGTGGGGAAAGAGTAAAAACTTGTTTTTCAAACCCACTTTGTTGTTTCATGAATTTCAAATTAGAAACTTTATATTCTCCAACAAAAGAAGGATTTTAGTCCAACGTTCCCCAATCATCCCCAGTCAAAGAAGAAGATGGAGCTTCATTTTGTTTAATCTCAGGTGGCCTTTCAGGTTTTTCACTTGGTTGGAGAGGTTTGGAAACTTTAGCATATTCTGCATTTAAGCAAGGATTCAGCGTATCATCTGCGTGTAGTGTATACATAAAATTGTTATAAATGAACCTAACCTTGCGATGAAGAGTAGAAGGAACTGTATGCATAGTATGTAACCAAGGTCTACCTAGAAGAAGGTTATAATTGAGAGGTCCAGGCATAACATGAATAGGTGTATGGAGAATAACCAGACCAACCTTAATAGGTAGCGTAATAATACCCAAAGTTCTCTTTGCAATATTATCAAATCTACGAATAGGGACATTATCAGGTTGAATAGTTGTAAGATCATCCTTAATTTCCTTAAGCATATCCTTGCTACAAACATTAAGCCTAGATCCATCATTAATTAATGTTCTATGAATGATACTCTGGTTAATAGAAACAATAACCATAAGAGCATCATATTCATTCTGCACCTCAACACAAGGTAAATCATCATCGGTAAACAAAATAGGAAGTATAAAAGGCATAGTATGCATGCACTCCAAAAAGGAATTAATATTCTCTTGGTTAGTAGATGTAGCAAGAAGGGTAGATAAAACCTTTTGCAATGCCTCATGATATGCCAGAGAAATTTGAAGCAATTCCCACAAAGATATCTTAGTGAGAGTAGCATGTAATTGTTCAACTAAGTCATATTCCTTAAAGGAAGATGGAAACCTAGGTGCCTAAGGAAGCATAGGTTGAGAAGGAGGTAAAGAAATCAGAACAGTATGCTGAGGGTTATTCCGTGTGCGATAAGAATGTGAAACAAAATCTGTGTTATCAAAGAAATCCAAAGGATCTCTAGGATTACCCTTAATTATTATTCAAGGACATCCTTTTACCGTCAACAAAGGTTTAGGATATAACATTCTAGGTGCATCAATGTTTCAAATAGTGGAACATGAAGGTAACCATGCACACACCCTATGGTAAAGGTCAATTGAAGAGGTTGTAGAGGAGGATGAAATAGGAATAGGATCAATGGAGATCTTATTCAAACAATTTTCATCCTCACTTCCATGTACCTCATTAGGGGATCTATCCTCTTTTGCAATAAAACCCTCATCAAAGTATTAAAAACAAAAATCATACATGGTGAACACAAAGTAGCACTAAAAGTATGAAAAATGTAAATGTTTTTGTATTTTTAAAGAAATTTTGTGATTTGTTTTTGAAATATATATGCGAGAGCATAAAAGAAATCTATTTTTGTATACATGTAAGATCTAACATAAAATGCAAATCTAACACCAAAAAGAAAGAGTTGTCGTAAATGGGTTCACCAAAATGTAAAGGAGGAAAAATGTAAAGAGGTAATGGGTAAAAGATACTTGTACATCTAAATAATACCCTTTACATATAAAAATTTGGGGAAGGTAAGATTCTCCTCTTAGCCCCAAATTCACAAAGGAAATATCCAAATTGATTAACCACAAGAAAATGGTCAATGCACAAATGAATCAATTGGTTAGAAACAAGAAGAAAGAGGAAAACCTTACATTCCATTTTGGAGGAGAGTGTGTAATAGATCTGAAAAGATTAAAATCTTAATTGAAATGAATTGAAGACAAATACTAACCTCAAAGTATAGTAGATCTAGAAATTGTTGTTTTCTGGTGTGTGTACTGAGCTTTTGGAAATTCTACAACCGGATCTGGAATGGAAACACAAAGATGGAGAAAACCCATAAATATTTTTCTTTTCTGAGCCAGTTTGACCTTGACCCAAATACAGGGACACAATTGTACCCCTTTATGTCAAACTTGACCTACACTGCTCCGACGGAAAATCTTGTTGGAAAGATTGTTTGGAAAGCTACAATGGAAATAATTATTGTTTTGTCATTGATGTCAAACCTTAACTAGCGATACTATTGCTATATGTTTGAGTACCATATCTATTGATGTGAAGAAAAGGATAACAAGAAGACTAAGGGAAATGATTGATTTATGGGTAAACACAAGGGTACTTGATCATTTGGCACATTAGCAAAGTGATATGTTGTTTATCTTTCACTGATAGTTCACTGAGAAGTTGATGCCGAGAAAAGAGAAGTTGATGCCGAGCAATGCGAAGTTGTTGTCGAGTGAATCCAGTGATGGCCGAGCACCAGTGAAATGCCGAGGAATACAGAGGCGATCGAGCGAAAGAACATAGTGTTGGTCGAGCAACAATATTTTGATTATTGATGAGATTTGAGATCTCTGGCCATCTTAGTGGATTTTATTAGGATATGTAAAGTTAATTAAAGATTGATTCATGTTATTTAATGCATGGGTAATCGCAATTAATACATGGATTCAAGATTTAATTAAAGACTACTTTGGAGAAGCAAATGGTAATGTAATGATGGAAAGCTCATTGGATCTAACCTAACCTAAGATCTATGATCTTGATTAAGCGGCAAAAGATTTATCTGACCTAGATGGAGAGGTATATCATATCCTCAAGGGGTTATTCATGGACAATAGCTATGTATGCAGAGTATGCAAGAGGATTGCATGGTTAATTGACTGATTGGAAAGATCTAAGAAAATAATTCTAAGAAGAGAAGCAAAGAGAGATTTGACAAATTTCCAAGTAGATCTAGAGTTTGAGATGAGAATGGAGGCCACTCAGTGAATTAGCATAAGAGCTGAATTGGATTTGGATTGCAAAGTAAGTTGTATGAATCAGATCAAAACTGCTGATTACTTTCTAACCATTGTATCAATTAAAATCCTTTAATAAGGTTGACGTAATAGTCATTGTATAAATCCTTTGAGAAAGGTGACATTCAGATTGGAATGTTCTAAGTCCTCTAACAAGGCCACTCCTGACAGGGTGATTAAATCCTTTAACCAGATCACATTTGACAGTGTGTTTTGTAACCTTTAACAAGGTTGGTTCCTAACAGAGCTCACTTCAGAAGAGTGAAAATTTTGGTAGCATGTTACTAGTGGTTTTTCCCATATTGGGTTTCCACATTAAATCATAGTGTCAAAATGTGTGAATGTTTATGTTGTGTTTTACTGTTAAGTTTCTACAAGCTTATTTCATTATTACAGTAAACTGCACACTTTTATATTATTGCTGCGAAGTAGATCTAAATTTTTTAAATTGGTATAAATTTTTAATGAGCGCATCTAGACCTGAGGATAACTGATTCACCCCCCTCTCAGTTATTCTAAATTCATTCTAACAATTGGTATCAGAGCTTAGTTCTCTTGAAAAAGTTTGAAGGTACTTGGAGAAAAATATTAAGATGTATAAAAGGGAGGTACCGAAGTTCAACAAGGATAACTTTCTTGCATGTCAAAGTTTGATGAAATTTCACTTGGCTAGTGTTGGTGACTCTGCTAAACATCATGTTGATCAAGAATATGTAGCCCTTATAGGAAATATCAATGCTGCACAATTAAGAGAAAAGAAAGAACATATTCAAGCAATGTTGGAGATTGCATCATCCTTGAACTATCATGAGTTTGAAGACATAAAGGAATGTACAGGTGAAAATCAAATGTGGGATGCCCTTGAAACCATCTATGGAGGTGACACAAATGTGCTAAGAGACAAATCTAAAAGCTTGAGAGGTAAGTTTGATGAAAGGAAAATGCAAGAAGGAGAAAATATAGTTTCATATTATGGTAGGATAAAGGAAGTTGTAAATTCTATTAAAGGAGCTAAAGGAACCATTGATGATAACACCATCATGAGCAAGGTACTGAGAACACTTCTTCATATTTATGCTATTAGAATATCTGCAATTCAAGAATTGAGATGTACTCCTAACAACAATTTGACTTTGGAAAATTTGGTAGGCAGACTTACTACATTTGAGATGTCAAATTTTGATAACTATACTCCACAAGCCATTGAATCTGCATTCAAGTCCCAAATGGTCCTCAACAAATCAAACAAAGGAAAGAAATGTGTGGATAGTAAAAGTGACACTTTTGATGATGATCTAGAAGAACTTGAGGCACTTATGGCAAGAAGCCTATCAAGAGGAAAAGGAAAATTCAAAGGTAAACTTCCTATTTTTTTTTTTTCATGTAACAAAGTTGGTCATATTGCTACAAGATGCCCTGATAAGAATGACAAAGATGAGAGAAGAGAAAGCAAGTATAAAGATATAAAGGATGACCGAGACTTTAGGAAGTACAAGGATTACAAAGATAAAGGTACAAAATCTTGTTATATAGCTGAAGAAGCTCCTGAAAATGAATCTGATAAATCTGATGAAAATAGTATAGAAGTTCTGTATGTAGCAATGAAAGATGATTCTGATGAGGATGAGAAAACTACACTAATTTCTTATATGAGTAAAGGTGATCATTGGATTATTGATAGTGGTTGTTCACATCGCATGACCGGTGATAAAGATAAATTTAAAACCTTAGATTAGTGTAAAGGTGGTTATGTTAAATTTGGAAATGATACACCATGTCATGTCAAAGGGAAAGGATCAATTCAATTGACTGACAAAATCAGATGTGATGATGTATATTGGGTTGATGATCTTAAGTATAACTTATTGAGTGTTTCACAAATGAATACTTCTAGTTATAGAGTTGAATTCCATCACAGGAAAGCAAAGATCTATGATGCCAATGGATAATTAGTTGGAAGTGGTGAGCAGACAAAAGGTAACTTGTTTTATCTAGATTTAACTATTGAGACATGCTTGTTTGCACAATATAGTGATGTTTGGTTGTGGCATAAAAGGTTGTGTCATGTAAACTTTGATAACTTGGTAAGCATAAGAAAATTGAAAAAGGTTAGAGGGCTGCCTAAGTTAAAGAAACCTGAAAATGCAATGTGCAAGCAATGTCAATTGGGAAA
>MU227979.1:1076258-1100368 GCA_018584345.1 Thuja plicata | reverse complement strand
AAAAGTAAAGCATACAAGTGTTTGAATTCTAACACTAACAAAATTGTGGAAAGTGCAAATGTTAGAATTGATGAATATGCAGAAAGAAATGAAGCTGAAAGCATGACTAAGCCTGAGAGTTACAAATAATTCACCTATCATGATGAGGAAGGTTCTAATGAAACTGAGAATGAAGTTGCCGAGCAACAGTCTGAACCTGCCGAGTCATAGAATGAAACTATCGGGCAACAGGAGGTGACTATTGAGCTATCTGATGGAGATGTTGAGTCATAGTTTTAACCTAAATTAAACATGAATGATCAAAATGAAGCAAAGAAAGAACCTACTTTGGAAAAGTATGTTAGAAGGCACCATAAACCTGATCAAATCATAGGAGAAAAGGATTCTACAGTCATGGACAAGAAGCAAATTGAGAGAAGATACCTACTTAATATGTGATTTTGAGCCTAAAAGAGTAAAAGATGCTTTAGACAATGAAGACTGGATTCATGCCACAAACAAAGAAATTGAACGGATTGAAAAGAATAATACTTGGACACTTGTACCTAGGCTGAAGGATAAAAATGTAATTAGTACTAAGTGGGTATTCAGAAACAAGCTGAATGAACATGGAGAGGTAACAAGGAATAAAGATAGACTGGTATGCAAGGGTTATGTACAAGAGGAAGGAATTGACTATAGAGAAACATTCGCTCCAGTTGCAATATTGGAAGGTGTAAGAGCCTTACTTGCATATACAGCCTACAAAGGATTTAAAGTCTATCAAATGGATGTGAAGTCAACATTTCTAAATGGGATATTAGAAGAGGAAGTATACATTGAACAAGATGATGGATTTGTTGACCCAAGAAAAATAAATATGGTTTGCAAATTACACAAAGCACTTTATGGACTGAAGCAAGCACCCAGAGCATGGTATGAGAGATTGCACAATTATCTTATGAAGATTGGATTTGCAAGAACAAACGACAATAGCAATCTGTATTTGAAGATAGAGCAAAGTAAATGTACTTTATTAGTTGAAATTTGTGTTGATGACATTATCTTTTGTGGACAAGATATGTTATTCCAAGCATTTGCAAAGGAGATGCAAACTAAATTTGAGATGTCTATGTTTGGTGAGAAATTTTTTTTTGTTAGTTTACAAAAATATCAGATGAAGAATGGTATCTATATTACTCAATCAAAATATATCAAAGAGATACTAAAAACTTTTGGAATGGAAGATTCAAAACCAGTGAGTACACCCATGGCTACTGGACATAAGTTAACCAAAAATGATGAGACAAAAGAAGTAAATCAAACACTATACAGATCAATAATTGGATAACTACAATATGTTATACACAGTAGACCTGATATTGTATTAGCTGTTGGAATTGTTGCTAGATTTTCTGCCAATCCCAAGGAAACTCATATAATGGCAGTAAAAAGGATTCTGAGATATTTGAAAGGAACAGATGAATATGGTCTATATTACAAAAGGAATAAGAAATTTGAACTCAAAGTTTATACTGATTCTGATTGGGCTGGAAATGTAGATGACAGAAAAAGCACCACAGGAGGAGCATTTATTTTGGGAAAAAGATTAGTTTCATGGACACGCAAGAAATAGAATTGCACCTCACAATCTATAGCTGAAGCCGAGTATGTGGTAGAAGTAGTTAATTTCTCTAATATTGTGTGGTTAAAGATACTACTGAAAGCTATGAAAGAAGAGATCACAGAACCAGTTGTCATATATTGTGATAACATGAGTGCCATTAATATTTCTAAGAACCCTGTAATGAACTCTAAGACAAAGCATATAGCTATCAAGTATCATTACTTGAGGGAGCTAGTTCAGAAGAAGGAAGTGAGACTAGAGTATGTGAACACTAAGGAATAGTTAGCTAACATATTTACAAAGGCACTACCCAAGGATGCTCATGAGTATCTACGAGGTAAATTAGGGGTGATTCCCCTAACTAAGCTAATTAGTTCAGAATGGTACTATTGCATCAAATGTTATATTTAGAATATTTTTCACATTGATGCACAGATAGTAACACTTTAAGATGCTGCCTAAAGTTGTGAAAGACAGACAAGGACAGAAAAATAAAATCAGTCATAAGCAAGATGACAGGAATAGCATGATACAGAGTTTAGAATAGAAGAATCTACATGATGAAGATGTCAACATATTAGGCATTGTTGTCAAAGAGGGAGAGTTTACTGAAAGAGGGAGAAATTTACTAAGAAAAAGTGATTGATGAACAGAAACAGAAAGACATCGGTGTGATCACAGACACAGAGGGAGAAAAGTTTTAAAAAATGAGAATAAAGCTAAAGACATTAATGAAGATTTGTTCATATCAAGGAACACAGACATACTTTTTGGATTGTATTGTAACTATGGTTGAAAATTATTGTTTTATTGTTTAGTGTTGCCATCAATGCCAAAGAGGGAGATTGTTGGAAAGATTGTTTGGAAAGCTACAATGGAAACAATTATTGTTTTTTCATTGATGTCAAACCTTAACTAGTGAGACTATTGCTATATGTTTGAGAACCATATCTATTGATGTGAAGAAAAGGATAACAAAAAGACCGAGGGAAACAGTTGAGTTATGGGTAAACACAAGGGTACTTGATCATTTGGCACATTGGAAAAGTGATATGTTGTTTATCTTTCACTGACAGTTCACTGAGAAGTTGTTGTCGAGCAAAGTGAAGTTGATGCTGAGCACTGCAAAGTTGATGTCGAGCGAAGCTAGTGATGGCCAAGCACTAGTGAAATGCTGAGGAATATAGAGGCGACCAAGCGGAAGAACACAATGTTGGCCGAACAATAGTATTTTGATTATTGATGAGATTTGAGATCTCTGGCCAACTTAGTTTCTTTTATTAGCATATGTAAAGTTAATTACAGATTGATTCATGTTATTTAATGCATGGGTAACCGCAATTAATACATGGATTCAAGATTTAATTAAATACTACTTTGGAGAAGTAAATGGTAATGTAATGATTGAAAGATCCATTGGATCTGACCTAACCTAAGATCTACGATCTTGATTAAGCGGAAAAATATTTATCCAACCTAGATAGAGAGGTATATGATAACCTCAAGGGGTAATTCATGGACAATAGCTATGTATGCAGAGTATGCAAGAGGATTGCATGGTTGATTGACTGATTGGAAAGATCTATGCAAAGAAGGCTAAGTAGAGAAGCAGAGAGACATAGTTGACAAATTTCCAAGTAGATCTGGAGTTTGAGATGAGAATGGAGGCCACTCAGTGAATTAGCATAAGAGATGAATTGGATCTAGATTGCAAAGTAATTTGTATGAATCAGATCAAACCTGCTGATTACTTTCTAACCATTGTATCAATTAAAATCCTTTAACAAGGTTGACCTAATAGTCATTGTATAATTCCTTTGAGCAAGATGAAATTTAGATTGGAATGTTCTAATTCCTCTAACAAGGCCACTCTTGACAGGGTGATTAAATCCTTTAACCAGATCACATTTGATAGTGTGTTTTGTAACCTTTAATAGGGTTGGCTCCTAACATAGCTCACTTTAGAAGAGTGAAAATTTTGGTAGCATGTTACTGGTGGTTTTTCCCATATTGGGTTTCCATGTTAAATCATGGTGTCAAAATGTGTGAATGTTTATGTTGTGTTTTACTGTTAAGTTTTTGCAAGCTTATTTCATTATTACAGTAAACTGCACACTTTTATATTATTGCTTCCAAACAGATCTGAATTGTTCAAATTGGTATAAAGTTTTAATGGGCACATCTAGACCTGAGGATAATTGATTCATCCCCCCTTAGTTATTTTGAATTCATTCTAAAAAATTTGTTCGTGGATCCCAAAATTTTTTTGAAAAGGGTATCCAAATCCGTTCTGTGATTCATTGTTCAGTACCTATACCTACAAGAAAAAAAAGGTTTTTTTTCTTTGTTTGGATGGGGGCTGTGCCTTGGTCAAACCTTGGTTTTGGAATTAACCTTGAAATAGAATTGAAATTGCAGTAATAAACAAAGTAAATAGAGCAATTCACCTTGCTTATGTTGAAACCCTTGTGGAGGATTCAAATCCTTGAATCCACAAGTATGGATGCACCAAATGGATGTAGAATGTATGATGTAGGATGTAGGATGTCTCAAGTCAATTGCCTTTAGATCTTCAACACCAATATTGAATGGATCTTGGAATAGGAATAAGCTTGAACAGATATGGATGGAGAAATCTTCAACAAGGGGGCTCCATAGAGCTTGAATCCTTCAATGGCTACTAATGGATCTCCTTGATGAATTGAATCTTGAATGTTTGAATGCTTGAATGCTTGAAAGTAGGAGATCAGTTCATTATATTATGCATAGATTATCCTTCTTCTTATTCTTTTTTTGTATGCTTCTTGTATGCTTAGAAAATGAGAGGAGAAGGCTTCCTTATATACTAGTCTAGGGCACAAACTTATAGAGAGGTTGACATATGAGAATTAAATTACAATTAGGCTCATACCCCTATAAGTGGACCTATATGAAATATCTTTTTAAGAGTCACCACTTCATAGCCCAAAATAGCCAACCCAAAAGTGGGAAATAATTCTTTTCAAACCCCGACATCTGAAAATCTTTGAAATTTAAAATTTAGACCCTAGGACAGGGTGGAGGTTGACCTTGACCTAGGTTAGGGTCGAGGTTTACCTTGACCCATAAGGTTGACCTTGACCCTGAGGTCAAGAACCTCAAAATCTCAGAGCAGGATACTAGAAATAGGTAGGACAAAAGTGGAAAATAGGGAAGGACAAAGGAAAAACTAGATCCAAGTCAAAGACCCATTCAAGGTGTTTGACATGACCCCAAACCACTTACTCAGAGGGCTAAACCAGTCCTAAATGGAAGTGCTTCCATTTTCTGATGATACATGTCATAAGAAATCTTATGCACAATATGTATAAACAATTATCTCAACAAATCTTGGAAGCTTGAAACTTTTTATCTATAATCAAAACACAAACAATCTTATTTCACATATCAAAAGACTTATTTTATTTTACATATAAACATAGAAATTTGTAAAATCAATAATCAAAACAGAAACAATCCAATTAATCTATTTACTCCAATTAACCTATTCTCTGTGAAAAAATTCTTAAATTAACCATTCTTTGAAGGAACATAAAAAGAAAAATATTTGGAATAATAAAATGTATAAACCATTTTTGATTGATTATGAAGAAAAATACCTAGTTGCCCAATGTCAATTTGAATATCCTGATTTATAAATTCTTCTCTGTGCTTAATAAAATTCTGAATGAATTTATTTATCATAAACAAAAGCCAGTGGACACATTTAAATTTGCAACAATGCTGATAGAAATAGATCTATTAGGCAATAAAGATTTTACTTCTTTCTCACATCTATTTAATTTTTAAGAACTTTTGCCTATAATGATTTTATAAAATTTTTACAATTTTCTGCATGCAAAAACTAAATTAATTAGTGTTGAAAACAAGAACCAAAGTAAATCTGCCTACCTTTGGTTTTCAAAGTAAATTTGCCCCCACTCTTTGCAACTAGGTCCCTACCCATTTTTGATGCTAGCTTCTGCCTTGGCCACTACTCCACCGGGGGTGCTGGGGAGTGACTGTTCAGATCTATTCCTAGTCCTTGCAGGGAGAGATGATTTAGAACCCCTATCGGCAGGGGTTGACCCCTTTTCCTCTGAGATGGTAGTCTCACCTGATTCCCTAACTAGTATTATGGTGCCCCTTTCAAAGCCTATGAAGGAGGACAATGTTGTTGCATTGGGGGGATGGAAAATGGTGGTGTTGGGATCTGGGTCTCCTGACACCCCTGATACACCTGAATTCTCAGCTAGACAATTTAGTCTTGAAATCTCTATCCCAGATGGAGTTGTGGAGGACATATCTGCTACACTACACCTTGCCCTTGTTGGGAGGTTTGTTGCCTTTAGGCCCACCATAGAGATGGTGCGTAGTTGGTGTATGACCAAGTGGAAAGTTAAAGGATCCCTTTTAGTTTCTACTATGCCTGGGGGTCTGTTCCTATTCAGATTCAATGATGAGATAGATTTTACTAGTGTTTCTACAGGGAGATAGTACTATGGGAAGCACGCTCTTCTGATGGCTAAATGGAAGCCTGGATTTAACCCGAAAGCTGAATTACAAAAAGCTACTCTAGTGTGGGTTCGCCTTCTAGGTCTTCCCCTGGAATTCTGGGATGATAAAGTGTTTAGATGGATAGGGAACTCCTTCAGAAGTTATATGACAGCTGACTTGGTTACTCTAACCAAGTCACGCCTAGTGTTTTCCAGATTTTGTGTTAATGTCATGATGAAAAAGCCCCTTCCCAACTTTGTACTGCTTAAGTCCAAGTGGGGGAACTGGAACCAGGCCATTGTTTATGAAAATGCCACACTACATTGCCAGAAATGTGGGAAAAATGGGCATGTGGTGACTAACTGCAAGGACTCTTCCAGGTTGGAGGAACAACCTATCATATGCCCATCGCCTAAGGCTAACAATGTTGAGTCAATTGCCTCAGGTGGATACCACGGTTGAACATCCTTCCAGTGGTGGATTTCCCCCCAAGATGGGGGGCTAGAGTTAGAAGGGCCAGTAAAGAACACAGAGACTGAGAAAACTGAGGCCTTAGAAAAAGAGCAGATGAAGGAAGGGTCAGTAAGGAACATAGAGGCCGAGAAGGTTGAGGCATTAGAAGAAGGTGAGATTCTTAGGGCGAACACTATAGTTGAGATGTGTTCGGCCCCTGAAGATGGAGAAATGGTCATAGTAATAATGGATGTCTCTAACACTCTCATTAATAGTCCTAATGGTCATGAAAATAGCATGGAAAAAAAGACTCAGGTGGCTGGAAGTGCTCTGACCAGAAAATTTTGGGGAGATACTTCTTCCACCCGGCAATGCGGTTTAGAGTTTGGGGAGGAAATAATAAGAACATCCTCCCTGCCACCTTCAACTTCTTCCCTCGACTGGTCAAAACCTAAAAGGAAAACTAGGAGCAAGAAGATGGATGAAGGACTGGAGACAAAGAAGAAGGCTGATGTAGGGAGTGAAAACAAAGTTGGCCACCCGACTGCTAAGGCGACTAGAGCTAAGGAAGAAGCAAGGGCCATTGCTAGTGGAAGGCAACTAACCCTGGAAGACTCTCAAAAAGGTAAAAGATGAAGTTCCTATCATGGAACATAAGGGGCATGAACAGGCCATAAAAATAGTTCACTCTAAAGAAGTATATTACAGAGCTCCGTGTTGATATGGTTCTAATACAAGAGGTGAAAATGAAGTACAATATTTTTGCACTACTAGTTGACAAAATTTGGCTGGGAGCGGCCTTCCTATACAGTGAAGTTGATGGGGCTTCAAGTGGTGTTGCTACTCTCTGGAACCCTAGTAAGTTATCTGGAAACATTGTGGCTTTCTCTCATAACTTTCTTGCTGCATTTTTTACTTGGAATAATTCCTCCTGGTATATGTTCAACATTTATGCCCCAAACTCTAGAACGGAATGCGGTAGACTCTGGGGGGAAATCTCTAACCTCATTGATGCTGAACATGATTACCTTGTTATGTGTGCTGGGGATTTTAATTCTCCCCTATTCCCTTCTGAGAAATTGGGAGGGTCCCAAGATTATTCTGATAGTATGCAAGAGTTGGCTGATTTTATGAGGATAAGTGATTTGGCTGATATTGAGTTACGGGGCACAAGTTTTACTTGGTCTAACAATAGAAAAGGTAGGCACCTCATCCAGGTTAGGCTAGATGGATGGTTGATTTTTGGTGCGTGGGATATTTCCCCTCTGATTGGCCTCTCGCACCTCCCAAGGACTGTGTCTGATCACTCTCCTTTGATTCTTGACTGGGAGGAGAAGGCCTGTGCTGGACCCCAGCCATTCTGCTATGAGATCATGTGGCATTCTCACCAAGAATTCTAAGACTGTATAAAAAGGTGGTGGAACATTCCTATTAGGGGTATGGCTATGTTCAAAATTGCAGAGAAGCTTAAAATTATCAAAATGGAGGCCCATTGGTGGAGCAAAACTAAGTTCGGGGATATCTTCCATTGTAAGAAAGAGATAGAGAAAAAAATTAAAATCCTCCAAAATGAAATGGCCATGGGAAATTCCTCTTGGAAAGCTCATATTGAGGAAGAGAGATGGAGGAAAAAATGGAAAGACAACCTCAAAAAGGAGGAAATCTTCTAGAAGCAACAATCTCTCATCCAATGGCTCAAGGAAGGAGACCGTGACTCGGCTTTTTTCCACAGATCTGCTTCAATCCATAAAAGAAGAAGCACTATTAAATCCCTGGCTATTGGTGGGGTAGTGATGACTGAGGAAGAAGACATGGGTAATCACATGGTGGATTTCTTTTAGGACACTTTTAGAAGACCTCTATAGAGGGGAGCTTATCCGGACAGCTCGCATCTCCTAGAGGCTATTCTGATTGTTATTTCTAGAGAAGAGAATGATTCACTACTTTCCAAGGTCTCTGAAGAGGAAGTCAAAACTATGGCTTTCTCCATGGGGGCATTCAAATATCCTGGTCTGGATGGATTTCCCTTGGATTTCTTCCAACATTTCTGGGATGACATAAAATATGATATTATACATGCTGCCCATGATTTTGTTAGAACTAGAAAAATACTTAAGAAAATTAACAAAACTTACATTGTTCTAGTCCCTAAAGTTCAAGACCCCAAGGAACTAAGTGATTTCTGGCCTATCAGCCTCTATAATACAATTTCAAAAATCATCACAAATAGGATTAAACCTCTCCTGGGAAAAATAATTAATCCCAACCAGAAGGGGTTTGTTCTGGGAAGGCAAATCCTAGATGCGGTTATCACTACCCATGAAATCATTCACTCGATGGATAGAGGTAATAATGCAGGTATGGCACTAAAACTGGACATTTCTAAGGCGTATGATAAGGTGATTTAGAAATTCCTATACGGGGTGCTAAAAAAGCTTGGCTTTAATGCAAATTTCATTAGAATTGTCAAGGAGGCAGTGGAAACTGTTGAATTTGCGGTGCTTGTAAATGGTTCTCCATGGGGGTCCTTTAATCCAGAGAGGGTCTTGCACCAAGGTGACCCTCTATCCCCTTATTTGTTCCTCCTTGCGGCTGAGGTGTTGGCTCGTAACTTATTGAGACTGGAGGCTTCTGGACACATTGCCAGGTTTAAACCAGCTTCCACTCTTCCTCCTGAAATCATTCAACAATTTGTGGATGACATGTTTCTATTTGGGAAAGCTTGCATCAGAGAAGAAAGAGAATGGAAAGATCTACTAAATGCTTATGTGGAGGCTTCGGGTCAGGTGATTAATTATAGTAAAAGCAATGTTTACTTCTTTAATTCTGAACAAAGAATCCAATTGAAAATTATAGAATGTATTGGCTATAAGGGTGGTATACTTCCCAACACCTATTTAGGGCTCCCTCTCACTGTGAAGGAAGTCTCTGACCCTTTCTGGAACTCCATACTTGAAAAAATGCAGAAAAAATTGGTAGGATGGAAAGGTAAGGTCCTAAGTAATGAGGGGAAGCTCCAACTTCTGGCGGTGGCTCTCCAAGGAATACCTATTTACTTCCTATCTCTTTTCAAAATCAATGACAGAACTACAGAGAAACTAGAAAAAATCCAAAGGAACTTCCTTTGGTCCAGAACAGAGGAAAAGACTAAAATGAACCTGATTAGCTGGGAAACGGTTTGCCAACATAAGAAGATGGGAGGGCTGGGAGTGAGAAAGATAAAAGATCTTAATAAGGCGCTAATTACCAAACTTGGGTGGCAACTCTTTAAAGGTAACTCTAGTTGGTGTAAAATTTTGAAGGCCAAATACTACTTAAATGACCAATTCCCCCTAGGCCGAAACTACCCCATTGGCTCTAAATTCTAGAATTTTATGGTGAAAGGTAAAGGATCCCTACTCAGAGGCTTAAAATGGGTGGTGGGGGATGGAAACTAGATAAGTTTCTGGGAGGACTGGTGGGTGGGAGATAAACCCCTCAGTAGAAACAAACTTAGTCTCCTCAGGGATCATTTGAATTCTCATTTTGGAGACAAAGTTAGTGACTACATTTCTTAGGATAAGAAATGGAAGAACCTCACTAATGCTTACCATGGCTAGGAGCATATCCCACCCCACATTATGGAGCTATAGAAATTGATTGCTGAGATCAAGATCCCCATCTGTCAAATTGTTGATAAGGCTATGTGGTGTCACACCAAATCAGGGGATGTTATGGTCAAATCTTCTTACCTTGCTAACATCAAGATTCTGGCTGATGAGATGAGTTGGGGAAAGGTTTGGCTTCCCCAGCTCATACCCAAAATAATTTTTTTCTGGTGGACCTCACTACATGGAAAAATCCTTAGGTTGGGCAACCTTTAGAAATAGGGAGTCTAGCTGGTCAAGATGTGTGTTCTTTGTAAAATGTAGGTTGAGACAATAAACCATAGTCTTATTCATAGCCCTTATGCTACTCAGGTGTGGGGAAAAATAATGAGAAAACTACAGCTGGAATGGGTCTTTTTTGAGCACTTAGACCAATTCATTAATAACTGGGGTTGAATAGCTGAGCACCCTCTCATCAACATCCTTTGGCGCCTATTACCCCCACATGTCTGCTGGAGTCTGTGGAAGGAACGAAACAATCAGATTTTTAGAGGAGAAGACAACAATGTGGAAGGAACAGTGTGGTTGACTATGAATCTGCTGAAGGAAAACCTGGATACCTACCGCTGGAAAGCCCCCCCATCCCCCCAAGTGAGTGGAGTGTATGATAGCTAAGGAATGGGATCTTCCTGCCTCCTTCTACGTGATGGAAAATTCCAAAATTCTGACAAGACTAAACACTAAATGGTCAGCCCCAGAGGAATACATAACCAAGTTGAACTTTGATGGCGCTGCCTCCAATGGTATTGCTTCGGGAGGAGGTATTCTTAGAGATCAAAAAGGGCACCTGATCCTGGCCTATGTGGTCCACCTGGGGAAGGGGTCTAATAATTTGGCTGAGATGTCTGCCCTCCTATGGGGTCTAAAGGTGGCGTCTGATATTGGGATTAAAAGATTAAGCATAGAAGGTGATTCTAAAATTATAATTGAGCTAGTTAAAGGGAACTATACTCCTGGCTAGATTTTGGAAAATGTGTTGCAAGACATCTATTCGCTGCCTCCCAAGTTTGATGAATTCAACCTTCAGCACATTTATCATGAAGGTAACGCGGTGGCAGACATGCTAGCGACCATGGGTCTTATGGGGAATGACTTAAGATGTTGGAGAAACTTAAACTCTCTACCCAAGCATGTCATTCACCTTGTGGAAAAAAAATCAATTAAATGAATTCTAACGAGGAAGATGGTGATTGGTTGAGAAAGATGACGGGCAAATTCATGAGGTGCCGTGTCATTTCAAATTTTATAAGAGATACGGGATTTGGTATTATTAATTATTGCTAGCTTGAAAGACAGGCTATCAATGCCATTTTTAGAAAGAGTACGAGCTTTTTAAAATTAAAAGAAGACATGGAGCATAACACGTGCAAGGGAAAGAATGATATGAATGATGTGATTAGTTGCAACATCAAGTGTTTATGTTGATATCATTTCTTGATATGCAAAGCTTATTCGCTTATATCGGCCAACCACATGAATAGTACAGGTAAACTTTATGAGAAGGCAGACATTAAAACCACCTAGTTTTTCGTCTAGAGGCAAAAGTGCTACATTTGTTGGGTTAATAGCTCTGCTCTAGTGGGGGTTGTGCTGAAAAGAGGAAGGAAAGGTGGGATGTCGATTGAGACCAAGGAGGAAGACTTGCCTGAATACAACTCAGAGATGGGCGGAGATATGGTGCAGGTGGAACCTGCTAGGATCAAGGATGAATTAATCAAAAATCTATGCATTCTCAACTACCTTAAGGAGGGTGGTTTCTTCCCATTCACGAAGGCTATGGGTGGCAGTGATGAACTGGTCTCTCTACAGTTGGTAAAAACTTGGGATGAGCACAAAGTAACAATAAATGGCATAACCTTTGAGATTAATGAGGAGGTTATCGCGCAAGCCATGGGTCTCTCTACAGAGGGGAAAAAATGGAAGAAGATCACCAAAAGCTGAGATGACACCCATATGAAAAGATTCTTCAAAAAAAGGAGAATCCTGAATGTTTTAGGGGAGGATTCAACAGAATGACTCTGCCCAACCCATGGAATGAAATGTGACTCATTTTGATGAAGTACATCACTCTAGAAGGCCACTTCGGCACCTGTTACAACTACCATTTTCCTCTCCTCAACCACTTTAGGTACAATGATTCCATCTCCTTTCCATTTTTTCTGCTCCATTCGATGGAAGCTTCTATTTTGGAAGTCAGAGATAAGATGAAATCTAGGAAGAATTATTGTATTCTACACTAGGGCTTAATTCTATGCCTTTACGATTTCCATTTAGCCCTCTGCCCGCCTAGGACTGCTTCTCTCCACAACTTTATGCAGTATCCTGAGAACCCTAATGAGCTTCAAGTGACCCTCTCTAACCCTATGACCTTCTAAAATCCCTGGTTCCAAGAAGAATAAGCTGAGTTCGGCCGCCGGTGATCAAATCACCATTGATTTTGAAGGAGAGGTGGAGGAGAATGATAGTAGACGAATATCTAACAGAATCACTACCAAAACAAGATACAAGCAAAAATCTATGAGAAAGAGGTGCACCGAAGAGGATGAAGAGGAGGAAGATTCGGAGGAGGAAGAAGATATCAAGTAGGCCACCAGGGGGAAATATAAAGTGGGGAAGAAAGTTAAGGTCGAGGAGAAAGAAAGACAAAAAAAGAAGCAAAGCCCTACCGTGGAGGGGTCTATGAAAAGCCATGATTCTCAAGTCTTTGCCAGTTTTGGTCTGCTTGCATTTGACCTCTCAAAGAAAAAACTCTTCGAAGAGATGAAAGCGGACTCTCCGCTCCTAACTTCACTGTCCCCTAGCCCTTAGGTGGTTATAAATATTACCCTAGAGGACGCTAAAAAAATAGAGGAGAAAATGCCTGATGCTGTGAGTGACACCCCCATTGTTACTGCTGGTTCTTAGGAGTCTGACCCTAAGGTGGAGCTAATGGAAATGAGGGTGGAAATTAAAAATCTCAGGGAAAGCTTTAACAGGATTGCAGACTTTCCTGTGAAAGTCATGCATGCGGCTGCCACTATGCTCCAACTCCTTCATATGGAGAAAAGGAACTCGGGAGGTGAACGAAAGGAAGAAGAACTGTACTAGTTCCTTGCGAACGACTGGCTTAAGCTCCTATTGAAAGGCGGGGAAGGTAACCCCAAGTAGCTTCCTTTTCCTCTATTTATGGTTAACTTTTTTGTCTGGAATTTTTGGTTGGGCGATGTGGGCCTATTAGATCTTCGATTAATCTCTAGTTTTTGTAATTTGCTGGTTATTAATGTTAATGTGAACTTTACTGTTAACTACTACCATAGGTTGGATACCAACCTCATGGTGACGTTGGGGCCTGTTAGGACTTTCAGGATGCTTATTATTGTTAATGATAGTTTACTAGTTGATAGTTTATTACTATTTATTAATAATCTACTGGTTATTAATGTTAATGCAAACTTTACTGTTAATTACTACCACAGGCTGGTTACCAACCTCATGGTGAGGTTGGGGCCTGTTAGGACTTCCAGGCTGGTTACCAGCTCTGTATTGGAGCTGGGGTCTGTTGATTTTCTTTCTTGGTTTTTTATTTTTAAAATTGGCATAGGCTGAGGGTTTGCTATGTGTGCTATGCTGGTTATCAGCACTCCTCGTGCTAGTTTTTTTGTTCAGGTCAGCGCCCAGTTCTGGCTGCTTTTTAAAATAAAAAACAAGAACCAAATTGTTGTTGAACTCGAATTTAAAAAATTCAAAAATACATTCACCTAACATGAAAAAAATAGAAGGAATGAACTGGAGCTGCATCATTTCAAAAGTACATGCATAGTAAAAAGTTGCAGCCTACTTCATCATAACATGCCATGATTATTTTCAATAGGTAGTCAAACAAGAAATTTTTTAATTTACCTGCCTTAAATGAATGAAAAAAAAAATTTAACTGATGGTCAACAATTGGCGCTATTAACAAAGGTTTAATGAAAGTCAAGTTGGAGTAACTGAAGTGAAGTTAGAGTCATAGATGATGGACATCATGAGGTAATGAGGCATGATGGATGATGGGTGCAAACGTAGGTGCTAGATAGACAACATATTTCTTCTACATATTCTGCATTCATTGCCCATATGATCTCATAGTTTTTTCCCTTTCTCAATTAACTTCAGGAGCAATCAACACAGTGTCAGAGCAAACAACACCATGTCACCCCTCTGCAAATTTATTTTCCCAAACTTTCCGATGCAAAAACTTCTGATACAGACCATTTCACAATAAGCACATTACAGTTTTTAGGGTAGCGTTCCCCCAAGTAATAGCCTTATCGGCTAAGTCAAAGAAATTAGTTATCTCATAAGGCATGATATTTATAAGTGGAAAGAGTATCAATTATTGTCTACATTTCAATTAATTTTGATTCCTTTCTTACTCAATTCTTGAGTTACTTTAATAATATAAAAAATGGTAACTAAAATCCTATTAATAAATTTCACAGGTACTAATAGTTGTCCATTTGCAATATTCGTAGTTATAATTTGTAGATTTTAATTGAAGGAGTTGTAATAAGACTTTAATTGGAGTAGTTGTAAGAACTTTATTTGTACACATAGATTTTAGTTGAAAGTTTTAAAATTTTTATTGGTATCCATAGCACACGACTTATTACAAGGCAAAAAAAACCATGAAGCGACAAAATAACTAATCGAAAAAACATCCTAAGGTAATAATAACCCAACAATAAAATAACCATACATTAAATTACTAATATCTAAATGCATTTTGCAACACAATAACACTTAACACAGATTGCATCCAAAGACAAGGCATAAACAAGCAATTGTGTGTGAAATTTTCAATCTACGTGGTAATTTAATGTAGAGTTAGTTTGTCATTGGGTTATTTTATCGTTGGATTATTTTGACCGGGCTGTTTTGTCACATGTTATTTTGGATGGGTTGATACCCACATAACTACTAGGGAATTTTTGCATTAATAGTGCTTGATTATTGGGGCATCTTTATGTAAGTTTTGGACTATAATTTGAGATTATCATTTTCTGACCATTCTATGTATAATATAATCCTAGGGCGTGCATTTTTACTACCAAGAAGCTACAAATTAACTATGAATATTTTTTTTGATGAATAGTGCCCTTTATATAAAAGTATAATATAAAGTACATATTCACAAAAAGACCAAGGGATATGAGATCACCCCGCAAAAGTCACTCAACCGGTGGCAAGAAACAACAACTAAATCAACTACTCATAAAAAAAGACATAGTAAATCTTAGGCAACTAAAGAAGTAGCAATGGAGGGAGGAGGATCTTGATCATCACGATTTCCCCAAGTATCAATAGGGCTAGTGGTAGGGTCTAGAAGAGACCACCCATCACCATCACTATCTTTTTCCATTTCTGTTTCCTCCCTCATGGGAGGAAAAATTGCCAAATCGAAGCGAGGAAACTTAGATGAAGAAGCAGTGGGCCAAGCAGAATCTCCTCCGGTGTTAGGCCAACCAGAACCACTAGGAAGAGTAGGAACAAGAGAAAAGTAGGCCAACCCAAGGAAACACTACGATGTGGTAGGGAGGCCGAGCGGTGCCTCCAAGCATCATTGATTCCAAAATATTGGTGAGGATCATGTGACCGATCAGTTTGGGAGCGCTGAGCGGAGGGAATGTGTCCACAACAACGACCATTGGGTGGAGTGCGGTCGGCAGAAACAGAATCTAGTGGCACTCTATAAATTGTACAAGGAAAATTTCCCCAATGATGCAAAAGTTCCTACAAGTGGGGAACTTCTAAGGTCACCTTGTTAGCCTGCACTTGAATCTGCATAAGTACATTATTACAAATGCAAGCTTTAGTATACATTGAAACATTAATGTCAAGAAAGTTGTGAGAAAATAAAACAACAATTCTATCTTTCTAAAGAGTGAATAAAATCTCCATCCTGAAAGTATGCCATATCTGAGAAAAATTGAAGGGGATTTTGGGAAAATCACCCAGAAAAGGCATGTGCCAAGAGAAGGGTTCTGGTCTAAAGGGACTAAAAAAGTTATGAATCTAGCTCCAAAACTATTGAGCTCTTCAACAAAACCAAAACATGTGCATAAAATTATCTAGATCTCCACCGAAAGGGCACCTAGGGTAAAAAAAACCCCAAGTGTTTGAGTCTAGAGGCCAAAGGAAATCCTTTAAAATGAACACACCAAGAAAAGTGTGCAATCTTAGTCTCAGTGATGGAAGACCGAACACTGCGAAAATGTAATCCCCAAGTCTTTTGAGAAGACTGCAAATGTCATCTTTCCAATTCATAACCAATTTTTGGTTTTTGTAACTAGAAAGAGGAGTCCAAGAATACCACTTCCATTCCTTCCACCAGGGCTTGATAGAATGGATGCCAAGCTTATGCAACAAATGTGTAGGCAAAGTAGAGACCAGCAAGTCAAAGTGCATGAAAGACAAAATTGGACATGCAATTCATCCCACGACTAAAGGTTCATACTGGCTCTGGAGAATAGGTCCTTGGGTGTTCTAATTTCACGTTTATGAAAATTCATAGCACTAAAACCCTAGATTTTGGAAAGAGGGAACCCTTGCATATGAAAAAGGGGTGACCACCATAGGTTATGTTGATTCATGGAAAGCCCATCCTTGAATCCATCTCCAACCCAATGGAGCCAAGGTACCCTAGCAACAAAAGTACCCTAGATCTGAACTGGGTCTTCATAATAAGAAGGGTTTGAAATCCAATCCCCTTCTAGGAAGGTTTGTTGACAGGAAAGCCTGAAGAGATGCAATATCTCAGTAAAATCTTCCAAGCCTCATCACTAGTTAAAGCTCAGATGACCCATTTGGAACACATGGTTCTAGACCCTATTTCTATGCAGAAAGAACACCAAGGCCTCTAGAGTCCTTGGGGAAACAACATTACTCCCAGATAACTCTGTGAAATCCATGATGATCCGCTCCATAAGCCCACAAAAGATAACACAATAGCTTTCTGAGCTTCATGTAAGAGGCTTTGGAAGGAACCCAACATGAGGAGTAATAGACTTGGGTGGCCACCAAAACTTTAGAACAAATCTGGAATTTACCATCCAGAGAAAGAGGCTTGGTGATCCAATATGACATCTTTTTCTCAATTCTAGATAACACAATATTGCAAAGTTCCACTAGTGCAGCTTGGAAGGCAAAAGGAATGCCTAAGAATCAAAATATCTTGCCATATTGTAACCACTTCCACCCATATTGAAGAATCCAAGGTAGAGCTAGAAGAAAAGACTGCCTGCGACATTGAGTCTTGTGCCATTGAATGACAGAGCCTAAACCTAGAAAAAAAGTTTAAAGGCATTGTAGTGAAGCTTTAACATTGTCCTCATCTTCAATGAGAGTGAGAAAAGAATCATCAGTGAAATGCCCATTGACAAGTTGAGAAGATGACTCAAGAAGGGAAATTCCTCTAACAAGACTAGTAGAGATTTCATTAGCAAGAAGATAGCCAAAACCCTCAGCAGAAAGAAAATATAAAGAAGGAGCCAACAGGAAACCTTGGTGAATGGATCTGAAAAGGCCAAAGGCAGCAGATTGGCGGCCATTGATAGTGATGCAAGTAGAGGCATCATCGAAGAACATGCAGATAGATTGAATAAATCTAGGGCCAAAACCAAGAGATTGTAGCATGGATAAAATAAAAGGCCATTCAATATGATCATAGGCTTTAGAAAAATCAATCTTAAGAAAGATTGCCTTCTGGATGGACCGCCAAGCCCATTCCATTCCTTCCTAGACAACAATAATGTTGTCAAGGATAAACCTGGATTTAGTAATTACAGTTTGTTCTGGTCTAACAATCAAAGGAAGGATATGACGAATCTTGAGAGATAAATCTTTGGCAATGATATTGTAAGAGACATTAAGTAAAGTGATAGGCCTCTAGTTACAAATGTCTCCAAGATCTCCTTCCTTGGGTATGAATTTTACGTTGCCTTTGTTGATAATATCTCCTAGAGACTAGGAATGTAAAGCTTCAAGATAGACCTTATGAAGGTCGGGGCCAATAAACTCCTAGAATGCCTTGTAGAATTCATAAGGAAATCCATCACACCAAGGGGCTTTATGATCTTCCATGGAAAAGACAACTTCCTTAAGGTCAGCAACAATGAGAAGTTGATCAAAAAAGGTTTGTTGGGTCGGGGAAAGCCATTTAGGAACTACTCCTAAGCAATCTGATAAAGCTTAGTCTCTAGCATGAGAGCTTCCCTGCGTAGTGAACACCTTCTTATAGTGACAAACAAAGGCTTGAAGAATGTTTGGAAGCTCAGTGATCAATGACTAGCATTCTTTCAATCCCCACAAAGGGGTGATGAGTTCTCAGAGCAAAGTCGAATTCTTTGGAAGCTCTATCTCCCACCTTGAGCCATTGAAGTCTGGTTTTGAACTGAGCACCTCTAGATAAATAACTATCAGCAACTTGTTTCTAGTGTCGAATATGAGCAAGCATAACTTGCAAATCTGCATTGACTGGGTCTAGAGCCAAGGTTGTTGTGGTTTTACAAAACTCTTTCATAGTGACATCATAGGAACACCTACGATACTTAGCAAGTTGTCTACCATATATACGAAGAAAGCGAGTTGTATGGGTGATGGAATCATTCCACCATTTAATCCACCTTATTATCTGATGTGGCATAGGCTCCAAATTTTGCACCCTCTGAATGTGGCCCATAGTGGGAGGATGACTTAGAAGGGATGTGTTGAGATAAAATTGCGTCTTGGAAGGCTGCATCTTAGCTGTCTTCCATTCAATGCAGAAGCTAATAGGAAACTGGTCTGACAATGTCACATCAACAAAAGGGATGACATGTAAGTATTTCTCCTCATAAAATGAGGAAAATGATTGTGCCGAGATCATGGCATGATCCAACCTTTTAAAAATCCTTGTAAAGCCAACTCTAAAATTAGACCAGGTGTGACATATCCCACTGGCGGTTCATTTTGGGATTTAAAAAGGCCCAATTTATTGCGCATATAGTACCAGGCTTCTCTCTCTCTAGTTGTCCATTGAAAATGCAAAATCCCATCTTTTTCTGATGTCACCTCAACCATATTGAAGTCCCCAGACATTACCCAAGTTGCAGGTGACATAGAATCTGCAATCCATCTCCACAACTGAGACCTTTTGACAACATCATTGAGAGCGTACACATTAACTATCCCAAAGGAATGATTGTTGATTAACAACCGGACCCAAACAATTCTCTGCATTGGATCAGAACCTCAATCACACAAGAAAAAAATGTCATCGAGGGGAAACGAGAGTAACAACTCCACCTCTACCAGCTTCATGCTATGAAGAAAAAACAATGCTATTCGGCCAAATAACTCGCCATGTTGTAGGAAGCATAAAACCAACAATTTTAACCTCCTAGAGATAAAAAGTATCCAAGGCAGAAACACACTAACGAACTTCTCTAACATAATATTTTCTATGGAGGTCTGTAAGACCTCTAACATTCCATGAGATGTAATTCATGATAAAAGTTCTTGCACATTATTCTCGTCCACAAGAGAGGAGAAACTATTATGCATAAAATATGAATTGGTTTTGAAGCTAGGAAGAGCATCCCCACCTGAGATAACTCTTCTCTTTTCCGAGACATTGTCCACATTCTCAGCCCACCTAATAGGGCTGCGAGAATGACACAAAGATGGAGAAGAAATAGCAGATGCTTCCTATGGAGTGCGTACCCATAGGTGCCGAGTAGCACCCACCTTAGAACATTTCCCCTATTTGTTAGGGTTTGAAACAGGAACAAATGACGTAGAAACCACCAATGTAGGAGTCTTTTCCGTCGGTTGAGAAGCTAAAGCACCTGGCTATTTCTAGGTCGAAGTCGAAGAGGCTTTTCCTTTGCACACGACAGTTGTCCATTCGTCCTTTTTAGCTCCCTCCACTGGATGAGATGTAGCCTCCTTAGGAGGGGATTTCGACCATGGCTCAACCAAAGGGCTATCCTTAATCTTGTGCTCTGCAGACTGGCACCTGTAACATGTCATGGGTAAATTCAGATAAAGCACCTTCTAGATGAAGGTGTGACCACCACCCTGAATTTCAACAGTTTCTTTGAGGTCACGCAAAATGTTGACCTCAACACAAACCCTCTTTTGAGGACATGCTTTGAAAAAATGGTTGGTTTCAAGACAGATTACTTTGCCAACTGACTGAGCAATAGTTTGAATGAAAGGCCAATGAGGCAAGGGTAAACCAGGGAACTCAACCCACACTGGAACCCTCAACTTTTTGTTATCAGAGATAGTAAAGTCTCAGGACCAACGCTGAAAATCCAAAAGAGAAGACCGTACAAACCAGGGCCCATGAGAGAGGATAGCCTCAATGTGGGTAGGGTTCGAAAAGAAAAACAAAAAGAAACCTTTGGTAAGGCTTTGAACGCCATCAAGCTGAATTCCATGAGGAGACTAGGATTTTGCTGCCCATTCTCGGAGCATGCTTTTAGAAAGGATTGTACCCACAAAATAACCTATCAAAGTATTTTTTTCAAAATCCTGAACAGGAAGCACAACATCAGGTGAGGGCATACCTCGTGAAACACTTTCGGAACGAACTTGCGAGGACGCTTGTTCAGGAGCGCCATGAGCTTCTGTCGCAGCAACTCCAGCACCAACAACAATTGCTGGGATAAAGTTGGTCAGATCCATAATAACAAAGATTTTTTAAAAAAACTCAATACTACCCAAAACCCTAGCAGGGCGCGCTCTCCTCATCTCTTTCGTATTCAACAAATTCACTATAAAAAATTAAGTTGCATAAAATAACAACAAAATCATCCAAATCCAATGTACCATTTAAAATATAAGACACAGAATTAGTGATAATGCTACTAATATTTCTTCATATATTCCACAAATGATTTTACATATATTTTGTTGTCTTCTCCGTGGCTACAGTAAACAAAAGCGTCACCCCAACCGTCATCGAACATTGTTTTCAGACATCTTCCACTTTTCGTAAAACTTGAGAATTGAATTCCAACATTCTCTCACAGCATATGGATGGTACGACAATCTTTGTGAGCGTGCCCGGCTTTTTCTGAAAAAAATCATCCAACTTTTCTTCTTCGGAAGAGCAAAGGAATAATTATAAATACAAGTGGGAGTGGAATCTTTGTTGCGAATTGCTTTATCTGGCTTTTAATTTGTGATCTATAATTTATTCACTGCTTTCTAAGTCATGCAAGAATACATTCGAAGGCTCCCACCATTGCCTTATTTCCAACGCAATCGTTGCTTTAAATACACCAACGTTGCTGTTATTTGGTGGGATTTACAAAGCTGGTGATTGAGAGAAACATACGTAAGATTTTTTACTTGTTTGTTTTTTCTCTGAATGCTACTAGTACTGGTTCATTAATCTAATCAAATGTAGTGTTTGACTATGAATTTACTTTGGTGAAACTAGTAATGGAAGCCACCACGACTCTAGTGTTGATTGGGAAAACGGGAAATGGGAAAAGTGCAACGGGTAATTCCATCCTTAAACGCAATGAGTTTCAGTCCAGACGGAGTAGTAAATCTGTGACAGAAGAGTGCAAATCGGGGAAATGCAAGTGGAAGGATGGTAGAACCATAAATGTGGTTGACACTCCGGGTAGGAGTTTATACTCTATTATCTTTTATTTATTTTTACACATTCTAGAATGAAATTTTTTAGTTTTTAAATTATATCTATATATCTACGTTTCATGAGTATTGGTTTACAAGAATCTATCTTTCATGAGGATGAATGCCATTCATTGTTTCTAGGTGATGTTCACATAGCTAAAACCTTTAGTCTTTTGAGAAAAAACAATCATATCGTTCGTAAAAGTTTTGGATGCATTATGATGTTTTAAAAAAAAATCTTAGAATCAATTGAAAATATATAGATTAATAATAGGATGGAGAGATGTTAATTTAATTTTATCAAAGTTGATTTAAATTTAAATTATATTTGACGATGTAACATGCATCATGTTGTGGGAGTGCTTGACTTTATAGTATTGTTATAGAAGTATTAAGTAGCATAGTTGAAGTTGAAATTGTTTCCTGAGATTAGTATAGGAGCTTCTACTCATCTAAGTGGAAGATAAATATTAGAAAAAATGTTAGCCAAACGTATCTTTCCACTTATTAGTAAATATCTCGATTTCTATTTTAAAAACATGCTTTAAAGACATTTGTTATTTTTCATACATATAAATATTTGCTATATGTATGTCATATTAGATAATTAGAGAAAAAACAAAAAAACGTATCAATTAAGATCATGCAATTTTGACAATCCATAATGGTATTGATATATTTCTAGATTAAACTATATGAGATATTCTCATCATCAACATTTCGGGTCGTAAATTCATGATCCACCATTGGAATGTAATAGATAAAGAGAAAATTTAGTCTCCACAATTTGCTACTATTTTGAATTAGGATAATGATAATATTCACACTAAGATCACCCTACAATATGATTGTCTCTACATAGTTTTATTGTGGAATGTAAGTTTTTTTTGGCCATCTATATGTAGTTACCATTTACTATTTTACACCAAATCCTTATAAAAGGAGACATTGACTTGAAATACTCAAAATTTGTCGATTTATGTTCCAGAGATAGAACATATTCATTGATTGATTTCTTCGAGTCCTTACTATCCCCACAAGAGTCATGAAGGGGAGAATTTGAAGATATTTTAATTTAATTAAATTTATGAAGAGGGTTTCCTTTCAAGATTCTATTGAAGATATGGAGGAAAGTTGAAGGGGAGAATTTGAAGATATTTTAATTTAATTAAATTTATGAAGAGGGTTTCCTTTTAAGATTCTATTGAAGATATGGAGGAAAGTTATCCATTATGATATCTAGACCTTTTGTCAAGTAGGCGTTTCCTACAAATATTATTATTGGCGGGAAAAGTTATTTCCTATAAATATTATTAGAGGAAGAAATTCTAGGTACATTTAGATAATAATGTTCTAGATTTTCTTATTCCAATATTAATTTTTCTTTGACCCTCAAATCTCACCGGCTAACCATTTCAAATCTCTCAATGTTGTAGGTATGAACTCCTTGAGTCCCCGATGCTTTACATTAATGTCTAATAGAATTAGGATTCAAGGATACATGTATGGTGATATTTTTGGGATAGAATATGAAATACAATTTTTTATCTTTGATTCCCAACCCTTTTCTTAATATATTTTTTTGGTTTTGGAGTCTTAGTCATCATTTTCATAACATGTCCTTTAGCATAGTTTCTTTATTATTTTTTACTATTGATCAATAACCTCTTAAACTTCATCCTTTGTGACTTCCAAGTTTGAACTATACCTTTATTGCATATTTTGACATGAGATTCATGTGGTAATTTCTATCTTTAGCTTCTAACACTTTCCTTTCGTATCCTTTCAAATGCAAAGTTGTAGAGTTGTCCCAATTTTCCTATTTTTGGGATCATTTGCTACTTATTACCAATTTCTAATCATTGACATCTCATTCCTATATTTATTTTAATATTGGATCTTTGATCATCATTCTTAGGGTTTCAATTTTGAGAACAAGTCATGTCTAATGTTTGAATTTCAAACTTTGACTCTTCTGTTGGAAATAAGGATGGAGTAACTGAGAGGGGAGGGGTGAATCAGTTACCACAAAAATAAATCCACAAGTCCCTTAGATGTCTTTAATATATATATATTACTGTTACTCGGTGAATTAACCTTATATTGTTGAGTAAACATTCACAGTGATTAATATGCATAAAACAAATAACATGAACACAAGTGACACAAGTAACACCAGATATAACGTGGAAACCCAATTTGGGAAAACCACCAATGTAACTAGTTACTGATTTTCA
>MU227979.1:1045915-1064975 GCA_018584345.1 Thuja plicata | reverse complement strand
TATCATGAAGGAGGTGTTGAAGATGAGATCACAGCGGCACAGTGGAGTATTCCAACAAGTAGTTCAGATACCAAGGAGATTGAAGACATACTGGACAGTCGTGTTGGTAGAAGCACAAGGAACATGATATATGAAGAATATTTGTTCAAGTGGAAAGGATGATCTATTGAAGATTCATCATGGATGACAAGGGAGGAGGTTAACCATCTTGGTTTTCCTCTGCACACCTGAGTCGTGACAGGGTCACTTCTCAAATTACCCTAGGTGTCTGATGCAAGAGCATCTTGGGTGTAAGGGCAATCTTGCATCACCCAAAAATATATCTGTTTGCTTTTCAATAAGGGATACCTTGTGCAGAGCTGCTATTTATAGAAACTTTCTATTTTTAGTAAGTTGGTCATACGATCTCGAAATGTTTTGATTTTGCATGTGGAGGTTCATCTCAGTCATATCAGCTTGCCAGTAAAGTTTCATGGCTAGATCAGGTCTAGTTTTGAAGATATTGAAAATTTTTGGTATTGAAAATAGGGTACAGAAACTTCAAGCTCAGTTTTGAAGGATTTAGAGGCCCTGGGTGAGGTCAAAACTTGGGCTGAATGAAGCACTTCGTGGCATTTCTGAAATGGGGTTATAATAGTCAATCGGGTCAACTGGTGATGACTTATGGTCTCCGGAAGTTGGGCCACCTGAAATAGAAGAAAATAATTTTCCTTCAAAATTTTGTTCGGGTTTCAAAAGTTATTTTGAGCCAACTTTGATGTACTAAATTGAAAAATAAATTAATTCTAAGTTTGGTCGGCCCTAAGGGCTAAATTTCTAGAACCTTCTCGGGCGGTGGAAATTGCCTATATAAAGAAGGTCCGTAGTGTTGTCTTAGGTAGTTTGGGATAGTTCAGGGTAGTAGATCTGGGTAACAATTCAAGGCTTGGTCCTACAGAATATTGTAAAGGGAATGCCCATGTGGCTTTGCATATTGTAATTCTAAAAGTTTGGAATTCCACATTTGTGGAGATAATAAGAAGCCAATTTTCTATTCTTGCAAATTGTTGTTGTTTCTCTGTTTCTGTTATGTGTTTATGGTATTAAGGGGAGCACCCTTCATCATTGGGGTTGAAAAAATTCTATTTAGAGTGGAAGAATTTTGATCCGCTAGACAAGATAGCAACAACACTTCCCTAGGCCGCCCCTCCACATGAGCTTCACTTAGAATATTTTTGGGAAGATTGCTAGGATGATTTTGAAGTCCAAAATTGACATTTCATCTGGATGAAACAGAGGATGATGAAGCTGCTGGAGCTTTGAAAGTTCCCCAAGTAATTTTTAGATACCAGGTCCACAGAGGACCCACAATATAAAGAGAAAGGGGTAGACAAGATGGATCTCCCTCTGGTGAACTGGGATGCACTAGAGGGACCAACAATTAAGGACACCACCAACAATGTAATTAAACGCAACCATGCATATTTTCAGAAGGTGTGTCCAAAAAGTACATGAAAGGTTGGCCCATTTTTACGGGGGTCAACTTCTGGGGTCAGAACCTCCTCACAGGGTGAAGATAGAGGAAAGAGAAAGATGGGGACCTCGCCCCAAGCCTCATCCATAGTTCCCATAATGGAACAACTGCAACAACATATGGTTACATCCCAGCAAATGAAGGACACACTAATCAACCAGTTGGCCACCCCAGCTATTATGGTCAGACTTGTCTGTCCTTCCAATTTTCCCTCACTTGCAGAATTGATGGTTCGAGTAATGGGGACTAGAGCGGAGGAAGAGCAGGAAGCTATGTTAGATTTCGGGCCCCCATTGGTGACTAGGAGGAAGAAGAAAAGAACAGCTAATCCTCAGCCAAGGGTGGAGCCATAACTTTGGATGCCTAACATCCCCAAAGTCTAGATTATCTCCTCAGACTCCCCAGAGCTAGACAATTAGCCTGAAGATCCCTCAGAGACCTCCCCTCTGCATGATGAATTTGATGACATATTCGGGTTGGATGAAATTTTAAACCTACAAGGGGATATCGGGAAAGTGGTAGAAGAGATAGCCTCCCAAGAGGAAGTAGTGATCCCTGTTGAGGAGGAAATCCCAGAGAAAGAAGCTGCCGTAGAGTAGGAAGTCTAGGAAGAAGAAGAAAAGGAACTATAATAGGTAGACATCTCTAAGGTGTAGGAGTTACAGGTTCCAAAGACTAGCACCACAAAGGAAAGACAAGTGTAGGATGAGAAACCAACATCTACTGAGGGAACCAGACCTACGAGAACAACCATAACCTCAGCTGCCATGCTCCAGACACCTCCTCCTACCCCGAAGAGGGTAACATTCGGTGAGGTGATCTCAGCAACCGCACAATCAAATTTTGGCCAGATACCTTAGCCACCTCCTAAGAATGTACCAATGGAGGAAGACACCCTGACAGATGATGCCAAAGAATAACAGTAACAACAACAAGATGAGGAGCAGAACCCTGAGAATACAGATGTTGAACCCAATGCTGCTAAGGAAATGGAAACCAAGGAAGAAGATACTAATACCAGTATGGTGGATAATGTAGGTGATCTAGAGGATACAGGGAAAGAGTCTAAAGAGAATTGAGATACTGGCGATGAACAATAGAACCCTAAAGGGGATTCACAGGAATAGAATTTTGCAGCAAGGCCACCCCTGCCACCACCACAATGGTTGGTGGAGTCTAAAAAGAGAAAGGCCCCTATAGAAAAAATGGCCCATCTCTCCCTGGCATAGATGATGGAACATGCATAGGAGGGCCCAAAACAAAATAAGGCTCGGACCCTCCATTCCCTTAAGACTGGTCTAGACAAAGATACAGTTGCGGTAATTGCAACACCTCCCCCAGAGATATATGCGACAACAGCCAGAGCTGAAGATTATACCATCACTAAAGTATCTCTGGAGAAGATGGAAAACTAGGGTGAATTGGACCTAGTGAAAGAGGCCACCCAAGCAGTTGAGGCCTAGTACGACAAACAAGCATTGAAGTTGAAAGAGGAAAGGTAGAAGAATGAAAATATCCTCAGACTTCTGGTAGAACTTGCACAGCCGCTGGCAAAGATTCATCCAAAGGCCTCCACCTCTGATCCACTGCTTTCATAGGGTGATATGGATACCCTTCAGACCATGAAGAAGAAGGCACAAGCTATGGATGAGTGTATCGCCAAGAAAATAAAGGCCATAAGGCAATTTCTAGAGGCATCCCTACCAGACCTTTACTCAGCCAACAATGTCTTGGTCCAAGTAACCAATGCCACCATCACGTGGGAAGGATATTTAGAGAAGTATGAAGGGTGGAGGACTAGATTGGATGAATTCATCTGCTCTAAGGAAGAGGCCATTACATGGGAAGGCATTTTGGGAGAAGAATAATACGAGTTTCTCCGGGCCCAGTACTCCAGACTTGGCCTCAAAGTTGAGGTGTGCAAGCAACTGGTCACGACCCTAAGGGAGAAGGTAACTACGGTCTAGTATCCTTTGGACCTATTTAAAGAATTCATCGTAAGGCTTTCACAAGTTGATCCCTCCACCACTAGAACTTGAGCCCCAGAGGACTATGTCCTCAATAAATATGATGAGCTGATGGAGTCCCTGTATCAAGCTGTCGAGGACTTCGACAGAGGGAAGCTATCAAGAATATCTAAAATGATGCTTCAGGCTCATGACACTGTAAAATTAGTAGATGAATTACAGAATGGGGCCAGAGAAATTGAAGAAAAGTTTGAGGTTGTCCATGATCGGTGGAGTAGCATCAAGGACATAGATGGAGATGGAATTAGCAAAATCTTGGAGGCATTTAAGACCAACAAGGGACAATAAAGTTCTCTGGATTTTGGGGATATTCACCAGCAGGGTGCATTTTGAACATTCATTCATTCTTTGAGCGTAAGCTCCCAAACTCCAGAATTTTAGATCCAATAGTTTTGTATTCGTTTGATGATCCACATCTAGGTTCCCTAGAGCTCACCAATCATCATAAGGTAGTTAATAAGGATTACAGAGGGTGGATGATCCCGGTAGGGTATGTTAGTTAGAGGGATGAATCTAACTGATGGTCTTCCTAAGGTCCTACTCTAGTATTAAACACCTAGCACATCAAAGATAGAGAGCTTCTTTTGCATTGATGAGGCATGTAGCCTCAAACCCTATGGGATCAGATTTCTTCTATTCTTTTATTGGCACTCTTCTTGAGGCTGATTCTTCCATTCTCCTTCCTTGTCTTCTTCTACTGATTTGTCAGACCTCTATTGTTATCGAGGTTGTTGTAAAGTGGTGCAAGTAGTACCGGCCACTGAATATTATATTTTATTGTTGAGTGTAAAGTTAAATTAGGTTATTTTTAGGGAAACCTTTGTGTATAAATAATAATTCTGACCTCATTTCAAGGGTCAACAAAATTAATGATTTTGCAGTCCATACTTTTAGCATTTTAGTGTCTTCATTTCCTGTAGTTGCAAAGCTCAATGCTCGGTAGTTCTTAGTATCTCTTAGTTGTTAAATGCTCCCTTGGAGCCAATGATGTACACACTAGTGCTGCTAGAAAATCTAATAATGAAGAAAGAAGAGTTTTGGAAATGAAGTTGTTGGTATTTTGATCTTTGAGTTAACGCTCTTTTGTGCTATATGTTTCCAATGTCCTCTACTCTAATGTTTTAAATAGATTAACAACCTCTTTTCCCCTCACTATTGAATATGTATGAACTACTGGTTATGTATGCATTCAATATTTAGTGTAGTTCATTAGAGCATGGTTGATGTTTGAAATGTTTAGCATAACTATAAGTAGAAGCATGAATTCCTAACCTTGGCATATATTTTGATCTTTATTTGGTAAACTCATGCGTTCTTGCAGGAGACTCTGACCTAACAAAATCCCCAGAGAAGATGAGCCAAAAACTAGCTATCCCCCCAAACAAAAATAGTCACACACCCAACTTAGCTCCCCACACTATCGAGACCCGACTCTCAGGTGCTTGAAGGCTTGGAGAATTTATTCCCTAGACAACCTTTATAGGTGAAGTTAGCCAGTACCCCGATACCTAGTGACAACTTACCTCTGTTGGCAAGGCCGGTCACAAAATCTTGTCAATAGAAACTGGTGCTAGAAGGAAGACATGAGCTCATCCCCTTTGGAGGATTTTAATTTTACACCACCTGAGGGTTCCCCAAGCCATAGTTTTAGGAATTAGACCTTTAGTGGGATTGTATCTTTTTCACCTGCATAATTTGAAAGAGTCCTTAGATCACCCCCTAATCCTGGAAGGTTTGTTAAACTTGAGCCTTCTGCTCGAAAGAAAAGGACCCCAAAAACCAAACTACTAGCTAACATTTTCTGGGGATTCACTACATCTCAGAATACCCAAGTCTCTTAGACAATCACAGGGACTAACACTCAATCTAGCCAGACTCAAAAAACCTCGATGGTTACATACTTTGGAAACAACAGGTCCCCAATGGGGTAGTTTCTTGGTGCTACAAACAATCTTCCTTCGCATCTAGAGAAGATCTGCCCCTGATATGAGAACTTAGGCTCACGAACTATGGAAGAGCATCTATAGGCATACAAAGATGCCATGAACCATCACCGGATCCAACATCTAGACGTTGTGACCCAGATGTTCCCTCTATCCTTAGGGAAGAATGAGTTAAACTGGTACCTCAACTTGCCGGCCAAATCCATCAACATTTGGCAGGATATGGAAGATGCCTTCCGAGGGGCCTTCTGCATACATGTGGACCCAGTGTGGTCCCACATCCTGTTTATCTCTATTAGGAAGTAACCAAATGAACCCCTTGCAACATTCAACCATCAGTTCCAATGTGCCTTAAAGTAGTGCACGGGCCCCTTCATCCCATCCATAGAAGTTACCATACTGACTTACTTCAATGCCACATATCCTTTCATTGCCACTCTCCTCTATAAAACCACTACCCCCAATGACTGGGATACTCTAGCAAAGGTTTACAACCTAGCCTTAGATTTTTTCTAGGGTTTGAGCAAAGCTCCTGACAGGACTGGGTAGAACCTATCCTTCAACATGGTACTCGATAGAACTTCTTACACTGAGGGATACAAACCCAATTAGGAAATGGGTGTCCTGACGATGGCCATTGGCCCACCATCGATAGACCAGCAGGCCTGGTATGTATACCCATCACAAGCCTAGATAACATTAGGTCTAGAATTTGTTCCCTTGAACCAACTGCAAAAAATGAAACAACCATTGACGCAACCCTCCAGAGTGCCTTTCTTTCAGTTTCCCACGACAGGAGGACCGCGGCCCTTAACTCTGGGAGCCACTACATCTTTCCCTAGGAACCAACCACAGCAACCATCACATTATGATGCAAACACCCAACTATTCATAGAGGTTGAATCCCTTTGGCGATTGGTGTCCTCACTAACTATGGACATGGGACAGTAGAAGGTGGGGCCTTCTGTGCCTCACAACGCCGATTCCCAGAGAGGGAATGTTTTATCCAGATAATGAAATACCAATTCCAAAGGAAGGAATTACAACAATAGGCCTCGACCCAATCAACAATAATGGAATAACAACACGAACATGGGAGGTTCTCCTCCAAACCAAAACACCACTCAGGTTGGTGCTAGACCTAGTCATTCTACACAACTTGCAGAATTCCACCCCCTGACCAATTGGTGTAGATTTCATGACACTGACTCTCATTTTGAGGTGAACTGTGCGACCCTAGAGAATATCATCATGATCTCCCAGTTAGATAGACAATAGCCTATCAATCTTAATCCCTCAAAATCATCTGCACAAGAGCCCACTCATAGTGCCTTCACCTGTGAGACTATCTTCTTCAAGCCAGATGAAGAAGAGCCTGAATTGCAGGGGTTCTTTGATGAATCTATTCTGGCCTTCAAAGCCAATTCCTTCACCAACCCATGAACTCCTCACAACACTTAGAGTCAAGCTGGTAAAGGACCAGTTTACACACCAACACCTCCCCAAGACAACACAACCAATTGCCCCTTCCCTCCAAAAGGACCTAGTTCTAACCAAGCTAAGGATCCGGCCGAGGGAAGTCAAAAATTCCCCAGGGGAAGGTTTGACATCACCAAGGCGTTAGAATTAACCAACACCTCCATGATCCTTATGGAGGTTTTGTTGAATTGTCTCAAGCAGAGGAAGTATTTTCTGAAGCTCTTGGGAAACCTGGAAGCTGCCAGTCACCCACCCAAGACTATCACTTTTGACGATGCTAACGTGGTTGTCTTCTAGGGTAACACAGAGGATCCTCCCTTCTTACTAGGATTAAACATACAAGGGAAGAACCTACACAACTACTTGGTATATTTTGGTGCTTTGAGAAATTCCATGCCCTTATCTATATGCCAGAAGCTCAGGCTCTTTCCCACTCTATCCAAAAGTGTAGTAGTCCAACTGGACAAGACTATCATGAAAATGGTAGGTGAGCTGAAGAACATCTAGATTCAGCTCATCCAATATCCCTAGATATTGAGCATAATAGACATCTAAGTGGTGGACATCCTAGAGACTTATGGGATGTTGTTGAGTTAGAATTGGTCTAAGGCCCTTAACGGAAATTTCTCTACTAACTTCTCCCACTTGTGGCTCCCCTGGGAGGGATAGTCGAACTAGATCCAGGTAGAGAGTGAACTTGGGATGAAGCAGGCCCTCACCAAAGTTAGGAGGGTGAATGAAGTCCTTTTATTTGAGACTTCCCCTGGGGTATACTGTCCCTTAGAGATCTTAACATTTTATTTCACCCCCGGTGAAGATCCCGTAGTCTCTAAGAGAATTTAGGACCTAGATGAAAAAACTAAGGGGTGAGGTAAACTCACAAGGTAGCACAAAAACCCCTGCCACACTCTTGTCCAACACTTGGTGCTGGGTACACTACCAAAAACATTCTGAGCTAGAGTGTGAGCCCTACATCACTGCTGCTACCCATCACATCAATGCCCTCTGAGAGAAAGAACACAAAGAAAACATGCCTGGACCTAGTAATCCATCCAGTAGCACCCTCGTGGTGCCACTCATCTAGGAGATTAAAAAAGAGATCTCTCCAGGGAAAAACCTCACTCATGTGTCATCAGATCTGGAGGAAAATCCTCCCAATCCTCCAAATACCACTTTGCCTTCCTAGCCCTAGAACATGAGCAACGACTTGTGGACCCTAAAGTTTGATGGGTCCCAGTCTAAACAAGGATGTGGGGCTGAAGTGGAGTTGATCAACCCATGGGGGAAATCCTTCCTTGCATCTTACATGATGCAGTTCAACTACACAAATAATGTCATGGCGTATGAGGCCTTGGTCCTCAGACTCCTATTTTCACTAAAGAAAGGAATCACCCACCTCTAGGTGCTGGGTGATTCAGAGTTGATTGTTAAATAGGTTTGGAGCCAATACACTTGTCATGATAAAAGGATAGCTGCATACTGCAACTGGGCATGGAGCCTCATTGAAGATTTTGATGCTTTTAGCATTGAACTCATTCCCCATAAATGTAATTATGTTCCAGATGCCCTTTTCATATCTGCCAACACCCTAGAGCCAATGAATGGCTCCCGGCTCTAGAAATTTTTTGTTGAGATGGTCCCCACCCTATCCATCCTAGACAATGTCACCCACTTTTAGGTTTTTGAGGATGACCAACATATTCTGGCCTTCATGGATAATGTTGGCATTTTTGAGGATCAGATAGTGGAAGAAAGAGACCATGATGATATTGGGCAGGGTGATGAAGATGATGGGATCATAGACCTACCAACCAACACCATCCCTAAAGGGATGGTAGCACTAGAATGCATCTTTGATTCAGACCCCCGGGGCTGAGAAAAGATATCATCCTCCACTGAGGGAGGAAAATTCAAGAAATTTAACATCGGCCAGGCCGACGAAGAAAAATTGATTCATATTGGAACCTCCTGCTCCCCATCGGAGAAGGAGAATATTCTTGTGGTTCTCTAAGAATATATTGATGTTTTTTTGTGGGGTTATGAGGATCTAAAGACTTATGACACATCCATCATAACTCATAATATCCCACTAAAATTAGATGCTAAGCCCTTCTAGAAAAAGAAAAGACCGGTAAACCCACTGACCGAGCCTCTAATTCATCAGTAGGTTTAGAAACTTCTATCAACCCAAATTATCTTTCTGATTCAGCACACAACCCGGGTTTCCAACCTCATCTCTGTGCAAAAAAAAGCGATGAGATCTGCCTTTGTGTAGATTCCCAAAATTTAAACAAGACATCCAAGAAAGATAATCACCCTCTTCCCTTGTTGGATGAGGTGTTACAAATTGTAAAGAGTTCTCAAATGATGTTTTTCCTGGATGGATACTCTGGGTATAACCAAGTCATGGTTAAGTATGAAGATAGAGACAAAATGATGTTCACCACCAAGTGGGGAACATTTGCATACCGAAGAATTCCCTTCGGCCTTATCAACATAGGGGCAAAATTTTAAAAGGCTATGGACATTGTGTTCGAGGGCCTAGTAAACAAATGCATAATCATCTACATGGATTATTTGACAGTCTTTTCTTAGGATAGGTGTGATCACTCCACCCACCTCGCCCAAATTTGCGAGAGATGTTGCCGGTATGGCATTTATCTCAACCCTAAGAAATGTATATTTGGGGTCACTAAAGAGAAACTACTTGGGCATATTGTCTCCAAGAAGGGTATATCCATTGACCCTGAGAGTGTTGAAGCACTGCTAAATCTACAGATGCCCGACAGTAACAAATAAATGTGATCTTTCTTTGAAAAGATAAACTTTGTCCGACGGTTCATCACTAGATTCCCTAAGATCCTTAGGCCACTCAATGACACGATGAAAAAGGATACGAAGATTGAGTAGAGGCCCAAAGAAAAGAAAGCATTTTCCCATATCAAGAAAACCATAGTGGAGGCACCAGTCCTAGAAAGCCCAGACTATTTCCTCCCATTTCACATATACTCCTTTGCTTCACCTCACTCCGCAGCTACACTCCTAACCTAGAAGGTTGAAAGGGAATAATGAAACATTTCTTTCATGAGATCCCCCTTCAATAATGCCGAAGTCTGATATTTGCCTCTAGAAAAGAAGGCTTTATCTCTTGTCCAGCCTATGAAGAAATTCTGGCACTACATTCTCTAGAGCAAAGTACATGCTATTGTTCTGGACCAGGCAGTTAAATCTCTACTGTTACAGAGTGAATTGGGAGAACAAAGGGGGAAATGGATGGCCATCCTCTAGGAATAAAATTTGGAAATGCAACCCATGAAGATAGTCCAAGGCCAAGGACTATGTAGAGAAATGATAGAAGGAACTCCCAACATTGAATGTCAAACCTACACAGTGGAGTCTGTCACCCAAGATCCATGGTATACCAATCTGGTGTACCTATTACTTAACAAAAAATGCTTGGAGGGGCTTCCCCCAAACAAATGTCATTCCCTACAACTAAAAAGTGCACATTTCATGATAAAAAATGAAATGCTTTTCTACAGGAACTATGAGGGAGTCTACCTCCGGTGCATAGATAGGGTCCAAGCTGCTAAAATGATTGATGAATTTCACGTGCAGTTTAGCACTGGGCATGGTTCAACTGATGTCACCACCCACTAGATTCTTTGGGCTAGATACTATTGGCCCTGCATCTTTAAAGATGTGTATACTCATGTAAGGAAGTGCCACACTTGCCAAACAATGGTACATTGTGAATGAAACCTAATTATGCCTTTGCAGTCAGTCTTTGAAGTTAGACCCTTCACCTAATGGGCATTTGATTTTATCAGGGAAATCAACCCCAACACATTTATCAACCACCGATACATCTTGACTATGACCGATTATTGCACCTGGTGGTATGAAGCAATTCCTTGTAAAAATAACACTGTGGATGTAGTCATTAAATTCCTAGAAGAAAACTTTGTCACCCATTTTGGAATGGCATTTTCTATAATATGTGACAACGGTCTGGAATTTTCTTTGGCATAATTACTTGAATGGACCTATGAAAGAAAGATCACTTTGAAGTTCTCCAACAGCTATTAGCCCCAGGGAAACGGCGTTGTCGAATCGACCAATAAAAATCTATTAGAAGTGATCAAACACCTGTTAGAACAAAACCCCTAGGACTGGCACCAAAAGCTTAGGTTCACCCTCTGGGTGGATGGTATCAGGATTAAGGCAGCCCTAGGGACTTCCCCATTTCATCTATTTTATGGCCAGAATCTAGTATTCCCCATCAACTTACAAATCTCGTTCTTACAGTTTATGTAGGAATTCAGCAACCAGGACATCGTGGAAGTTTAGCTTCTGAATCTGGTGTGAATGGAGAAACAAAGAGATGTGGCCCTGGAACATTTTACATGTAATCAAGAAATTTTAAAATGATGGTTTGACCAAAGAGCCCAATATAAAACCTTTCAGATTTCAGACCTGGTCCTCTTGTAGTACAAGACTCGGGAAAAGAAGGGAAATCACACCAAGTTTCAAAGGCTCTGGCTTAGACCATACCTGATATCTGAGATCTACAGGGAAAATACTTATTGCCTTAGTACTATGACTAGAGAAGCCATCCCATTTCCTGTAAATGGTCAGTTTCTCAAGCACTATTTTGAATAAGGTAGGTAGTAAGTTTCCCCGAAGTTGTATTCTATGTAAAGTTCTTGCTTGTAAATATTTCTTCCATGTGCTCCTTGGGAGTACCTTGCCTGTGTAAGTAGTTTGTTGGTTGTCCTCCAGGACTGCCTTTTCCTTTCATTTTTGTCTTTGGTTTTCTTTTGTTTCTTGTTTGTTTTTTGGGTTCCCAGCGTGTTGTCTTCCTTTGTAGACAAGTATGCTTTGCGTGACATCTAGTCCTTGGAATGGTACCTTATGCATTTTAGGCAATTTTTGAATCTATTGTTAGCATGGTGGAGTTCCTCTATGCTCTAGAGTTTTTTTGCGAGTATGGTAAAATTTTATGGGTGATTTTTTGTCTGATTTATCTCTTGACAATCTGGAAATTGGTTAACAAAAAATCTAAGGAGCAAGTAATTGCATGATCCTCAAAGGCAGGTCAGTTGCACTAAGTTGTTGGCCAAGTCTGAAGATCATAAAAATATCCTAGATCTAGGATATTCTCTGCTATTCAGCAATCTAAAGTAGATGGCCAGGTGAAAGAAGTACCGCCATAAAAATTAGCTAAGCTTAAGGTTCACGGTGAAAGAAGTACTGCCTTCCCATCTAGAAAAGAAAAGCAAAAGGAAAATTTGGAGAATAGAGAATTTTGATATCCAGGGGAAATACGTAAGATGTGATGAACTTGGTTTAATACATGCAGTGCCTCCTCTCTGCTTCTCCAAAAAATTATCAGCTTGATTTTCTTTCAACACCTTATGACCGATGAAGGACTGAAAGATTGAATCATTGATGAGTCGGGTTTCCTCAGACACCTTGCACCCTGCAAATAGAATGCTCCAGGTAAAATAAGTTCCATTTTTTCTAACGAGAGATTCTAAAGTTCTCAAATGTGCTAAGGCATCCGTCTCAGTGGGTTTCCATTTGTTATGCCCTACATACCCATCCCTACATTTTTTAGGCAAAATTTTGTGTCCCCCTTTTTTTGTTTGGCCTTGTTTCTTTTCCTTTTGTTTCCCTCTGGGATTTGCTTCCGCGGGGGTCATTTTATTTTGATTTTGTTCTCTTGCCTCCAGGACCCAGTCCTAGAGTGTGTTTTTCTTGTGAGTCATCTAGATCCCAGACTCTGGTATTCTCTATCATCACATCTTCTTTTGTTAGAAGGCGCGGTTGCACAGAATCCCCAGGCCCGGAGTCTGGAGGTTTTCCTTTTCTACAATTTGCAGGGGAAAGAAACACATTTTTACCCTAAGGATATAAATAGGTTTTACCAGTCACTTTCACTTTTACCATGATCAAACACTCAGAGTGATTAAGGTGATTAAGGCGATTAAAAGTGATTCAATAACATCTTTCTCTCTGTGCTTAACGGTTGATTAGAAGTAATTTGCAGTGTAGGCTTGTGGCCATTCAGGACTGGTTAGTTGTAGAGTGCCTCCCATGCTCATCCTCCCCACATTCTCCATGTTTTTAGATAGCTCCTTCAGCTCTCCTCTCTTGTTTCATCTTCCTAGTTTCTACCTTATTTTTTTGGTGTGTTTCTTGGTTTTCAGTTTTGTTTCTGTTCTATTTTCTTTTTTCTTGTCTCTTTGTTGCCTCCTGTTGGTGGGATGGCTCTACCAAAGGGTTTTCTGCCCTCTGTGTAGCTGTAAATTAGTGGTTTTCTATATATACCTTGTGCATTATGTATTTTTCTATTCATAGCTATATATAGCTTGCCTTTAGGTCAGCATGTGGGTTGTGCTTCGGCCCTCATGACATTTTGACCCTCTATAAATTTTTATATTCTATGTATATCCTTCCTAGTCTATGTTGAGCTCACCATGCCCTTTCATGTTTTACCCAAACCTGTTGAGCTCGCCCTCTCGGTGCTCACCTAGTTTGAACTTGGCACCCTACTTGTTTGAGCCATAGCATTTTTATCTCTCCTCGATCAAGTCAGTCTTAATGATGGGTTAAGTTTCCCATGTGAGAATTAAAAACCCACCCAAGTGGCATTCATTTCCTCGTGCATTTAGATAGTTGTCAGCGTTAATGCCATTACTCCCATTACTGTGTGGCCATGTAATGCCCCCATGGCAGCCTAGTATGGCTAATTTTTGGTCATGTCATGTAGCAGTTAGTTTCCCAAACTCCAGACCTTGAGTCTCCCTTTGGTCTTCATTTCATTTTTATCACATGAGCTAGAATCCCTAGAAGCCTGGATAGAGGTCAAATTCCTAAGTCATTTTAATATATATATCTTTTTCAGCGTTTGACATAAACTAAAATCTTTTCAAGAACAGATGCGAAGTGGTGGTGAAAATCTCTGAAATTCAAAATAATGTTATGTTTTATATACGTACTAATGGTTGTCTTGTTTTTTAGGTTGCCAGAATCCAACTTATCAATCATGCCAGAGGCATCAACATCTTCACCACCCAGGAGTCCATAACTCCCCACTACTGCTGTAACTAGGGTAGAAATCAGGATGAAGGCTGAGAAGGCCTTAGAAAATATCCCATTAACAATGAAATATCTAAGGGAGGGCATTATTTTTGGATTGAAGGTCGATTCCAAGTTATAGCTAATCACCGATACAAGTGTTGAAATGTGGGCCGAAATGCAGGCCTTAGTAAAAATGATGTTCATTCAAAGTACAGCCAAAGAACCATTGGCCCTCAATGTGGCCAGCTCTAGGATTCTCAAGGCTACCTACTTCCCCTACTCCATGAAAGATCCAAAGCTCATTCTCACCTTGGCGGAACACTACAATACAACCATCTGGGCTATCATGCTTGCTGCTCTAGTTCCAACCAGATACCCAATGCCTATTGTGTCTTTGGATGCTACAAATTTTGTTGCAGGGCTGGGGATCCCCCAATTTGATGATGCAGCCATCCTCACTTGGTATTTTTCCTTGGAGGAATCTCAAAAACTTTCACACATGGCCTGAAAATACCTCAATAACAACTGGCTCAAAGTGCCAATGAAGGATTTCAAAAAGATGAAATTGGAAATCCCCCAGACTAAATTTAAAGAGAGTATATAGATGGGGATCATCGCTCTTTGCAAGGTCTTTAGAGAGCCCCATGCCTAGGAATTCTTGGCATGGAAATACTATTTCTTCTTTGGCATCACCTCTGGTGGGCAGAATTTTGATTATGCAACTATCATCTCCAATCACATGGATTCCCAACTCACCAAGGTCACCCAGACCCTCAAATTTTACATGACTTATTATGTCTTGTGGGCCCTGACATAACAACACCTCATCACCAATGGATTATTTATAGTCGGTGAGCTTGGGACTGGAAAAGGCCAAAAAGCTCCATGGGATTATTTCTCGCAGATCTAGTGGGAGGCCAATTTTCCCAGCTTCTGCAGAGTAAATGATGCTTTCATTTACTACAACCTTCTAAAACCCACTCGGGATGTCGAATACTGGCTATCAAAGGAAGCGATGACCCTGGTCAATACTTATGGCCACTATTACATTCAATTTCAGTAGCATACATACATTTAGGTGACCGACTTCTCTAGGAAAACCTACTTACTACTCAAACATTATGGGGATAAGATAATTCTTTTAGAATACTGCAGACAAATTCTGGAACTGCATGCCCTCTTCCAATTGAAGAAGGTCACCAAAATTCCATTCCCAATCACTTGTGGGAATTATACCTACAACCTTGTGGCAGAAAAGGAGGCCGATAATGAACATAAGAGTTTGGGCTTGGAAGAATTCTATTTAGAGAGGAAGAATTTTGATCCTCTAGACAAGATAGCAATGACACTTCCCCAGGCTGCCCCTCCACACGAGCTTCACTTAGAAGATTTTTGGGAAGATTGCCAGCACGATTTTGAATTCTGAAACTGGAATTTCGTCTGGATGACACAGGGGATGATGAATTGGCTAGAGCATCAAAGATAGTGAGCTACTTTTTCATTGATGAGGCATGTAGCCTCAAACCCTGGGGGATCAGATTTCTTCTATTCTTTCTCTGGCACTCTTCTTGAGGCTGATTCTTTGATTCTCCTTCCTTTTCTTCTTCTACTGATCTGTCAGACATTTGTTCTTATCAAGGTTGTTGTAAAGTGGTGCAGGTAGTACCAGCCACCAGATGTTATATTTTATTATTGAGTGTAAAGTTAAATTAGGTTAGTTTTAGGGAAACCTTTATGTATAAATAATAAGTCTGACCTCATTTCAAGGGTCGGCAAATTTGATGATTTTGCAGTCCATACTTTTAGCATTTCAGTATTTTCATTTCCTATAGTTGCAGAGCTCAAAGCTCAGTATCTCTTAGTTGTTAAATGCTCCCTTTGAGCCATTGATGTACACACCAGTGCTGCTAGAAAATCTGTTAATGAAGAAAGAAGAGTTCTAGCAATGAAGTTGCTGGCATTCTGATCTCTAAGTTAACGCTCTTTTTTGCTGTATCTTTCTGACGTCCTCTGCTCTAATGTTTTAAATAGATTAATGACCTCTTTTTGCCCTCACTATTGAATATGTATGAACTACTGGTTCTATATGCATTTAGTATTTAGTGTAGTTCATTAGATCATGGTTGATATTTGAAATGTTTAACTTAACTATAACTAGAAACATGAATTCCTAACCCTGGCGTATCTTTTGATATTTATTTGGTAAACTAATGCGCGCTTGTAGGAGATCCCAACCTAAAAAAATCCTCAAAGAAGACAAGCTGAAAACTAGCTATCCCCTTGAATAAAAATAGTCACACACCCAACTTAGCTCCCTGCACTGTCAAGACCTGACTCTTGGGTGCTTGAAGGCCTAGAGAATTTATTCCCCAAACAACCTTTACAGGCAAAGTTGGCTGGTACCCCAGTACCCAGTGACAACTTACCTCTGTTGGCGAGGCCGGTCACAAAGTCCCATCAACAAGGTTGTCCAGGGAATAAATTCTCTGGACCTTCAAGCACCTAAGAGTCAGGTCTTGACAGTGCGGGGAGCTAAGTTGGTCGGTACCCTGGTACCCAGTGACAACTTACCTTTGTTGGTGAGGCCGGTGACAAAGTCCTGTCAATAGAAGATTCAATTAAATTTTTTGGTTCAAACCATGGAAGTGAATTGCATCAATATTCTACACTGAATGTGTCATGCAATTAGTAATGTCATTGAAGAAAATTGGGAAAAACTAGAATTCATTTTAAAATAGGATGAGCCAAAACTAATCTTTCTATAGCTATTGTCTCAATTAATTTAGAATACACTTAAAACCTCGATGCAGGTGTCCTATTACAGATATATGCAAAATCTCATGGAAAAACAAAAAAAAAATCTAAAATTTCATCCTCAATAGTTATGAAGGGTTAATAATTGACATCCTTCTCCCATTCTATCCAAGTCTAAACTGATATATGTTATGATAGATGAGCTTAATGATCAAATAGATTTCCATATTGCAGTTCTATTGTTGCCACCAAAAACATGAGGAAGCCTTGTCTCCATATTTTATTACTGCACAAATTGAGTGCAACATTGTTTATGCAAAGACAACAAATGAAGTGAGAAAGGTTCTAGTGAAATGATACCACAATGATGACAGTGGCGTGACAAGTTTGGCTCTAAGATGAGAGGCTAGTAAGGCAATAAATACATAAATTTTATGAGTCCCTATTAAAGGACAGACTAGGAAAAGATGTGTTTGAACAATAATATCCAAGGATATGATGACAACAATTAAAGACCATAGTTCTTAAAGAAGTGAAGGAAGATTATTCTCAAAGATAGATCTTGGTGTGAAGAATAGATTTTAAGGCATAAAACAACAAGAGAGAGGGGAAAGTGTTATTATAATATTAGGAAGTCATGGACTAAGGAAGAAAGAAAAGTAAAACATCAGAATCCTATGTTATTAAAGACAATGAAGGATAGGATTTTCAAAAGGAAATGACCATTGAAATGTGAAAGTATGATAGCATTGGATAGAAATTATAGTGAGAAAGATCAAGAACACTTCTAATTTCCTCATTATAATGATAACTTGGGTGATATATTTGAAAAGGCATCTCCAGAGGTACTTTTGCTTGTTCAAAATAGGACAGTGAGGTAGATGTGTATCAAGTGGCAATTTCAAATGAAGAGGAGAACCATGGACAGAGAAAAGATGAGGTGAGAAACAAACAAACATGAGAAGTGACATTGAGAAAGATAGCATGGTCTTACCTTGAATCAATAATGCCATGAAGTGCATAGTTTATAAAGGAGAATACAGTCAAAAGGAGAATCTCATTGCTACTAGAGTGTTGACATTCATCACAAAATTAATAGCAAGCAGACACCTTCAACTTTTTATTGCCTTAGGTGATGGTGGCCTATAGAAGGAAAAGAGTGATTTCATCTTACTAGCCATTTCCAACATTTGTTCAAAAACTCAAATATTTTGTTGACATGCCTTAAGAAATGAAAGGAGATGACATTTTAAACGGGAAGAGGAAGTCTTATTAATAGATCATCATAGGAGGACTGTAATAACATCAATAGAGGGAAAAAACAGGTAGAAGATAGTGCATTCTTGGCAATGGTTTTTGATCCATGGTATCATTTTCATAGTCTCCTCCATTTTTATGAAATTCTACTTCGTTCTCACTAACCTGCACGTGGCCTGCAGTAAAATTGCCACTTCCTGATATGCAAAGGCATGTCAATAACCCATGTATGATGCCAACAAAACCTAAATGAAACCTCCGCATGCTGCCAGTGAAACAGTTAAGAAAATGAGCAATTTTTAAACACTAAAAAGGAAAAAACCGATGGGAAAATTGACAATAGCCAACCATAAAATAGACATAAAGATAGGAAAATGTGATTTTAATAGAAAAATGTTATGAACTTAGGATAAATGCTTCTTGCATGATTTTCGAAGCACAAATTAGTTGGAAAAGAGCACTCGGAAACATTAGTCTCCTACCTTAACGGCATGGACTAATAAATATAGAACAACCTATGAGGTTTATAATTTTCCTTATGTAGTTAATCTCAACATTTATCTTCATTATCGTAAAGGATCTTTTTAAAATATGTTAGTAATAGGCGTTTAATGAATATTTACAGTTTTTATTTCTTGTAAAGGTAGCACTTTTGAATATATATATATATATATATATATATATATATATATATATATATATATATATATATATACACACTCTCTCTTCTCTTATATTTTATACTTTATGATAATTTCTAATTAATTTGGTAAGTAATATGGTATGGGAAAGTTAGAGTTTTTAGATTTATTTGAATAAATATATTATAAAAAATCTATTTTGTTTGCATCATGATAGGACCACAAACTAGAGGTCAATAAGAGAAATCCTATGCACTAGGGAAACCATCCAACACTTTTTTTATGTTATCCTCCTTAAATAATAAAGTATATAAAAATTATGATGGTACTCTAGAATATATAGCAAAGAATGAGTAAAAG
>MU227979.1:1011278-1045865 GCA_018584345.1 Thuja plicata | reverse complement strand
ATGCACTAGGGAAACCATCCAACACTTTTTTTATGTTATCCTCCTTAAATAATAAAGTATATAAAAATTATGATGGTACTCTAGAATATATAGCAAAGAATGAGTAAAAGGAAAGGAAATTTATCTTGTAAAAAAGAGAAATGACTCAAATTTAAAAAAAAAATGATAAATTCATTTTTTTTTAATATTAAAAGAAGCAAAACAATGGTGGTGTCCCTTACAAAACTACAATCCAAAGGCGTTAAAACAATATCCCAAAGCAACTATTTACAATGAAGTCAATAATAGACCATTAATAGTAAACTAGTAAAACAACTAGTAACCCACATCAAGAGAGGGTATAAAACTCACCCACATCATAGGGAGGAGAATGAGAGATTGTGCCTTCACTAATGAACAATCATCCAAACGATAATTTTAGAAGGATCCCCACCACAAATGGAAGGTAGTGCAACCCTTAATGAGAGATAATCAACACCAACACCAAGAACAAAGTGCTAGAAATGTTGAACCTAATCATCCTTAAGCTATAACAGATCAGGCATAAAAAAATTTGGAGAATCCTCCACACTACCAAAGGAGATTGTACCAGTAGCAAGAGGTGGAGTTAGATCCACTAGGTTAGAGGAGGCAGAATCCATAGGAGCACCACCCTAGGGGGAGACATCATCATCTTGTAAAATGTCATTAGATGATGAGTCAAAGGCCAAAATAATGAAATGATAATCATTTGCATCCTTCCACCAAGTGGCAACCCATTTACAATGCAAGTGAGAACAATCTATAGCCAAATGACCAAGAGAGAAACACCACATACATCAAAAAGGGAGGCCCTCATAATTCAGTGACTGGGTCCATGGTCTGTCCCCAACTATGAGTAATACATCCCCTGGAATGGATGTGGATATGTTAATGTCAACCATAATGTGAGGAAAGGTAGAGAGGCCCAACATTTCCATGTAGCCTCATCTACCTTTAATAAATGACTAATAGAGTTGTCAATGGCCACAAAGAAAGAATTCTCCCAAAAATAAAGGGGAAGATTGGGGATACGAGCCCACATTGGATACACACTGATTAATTCAGTAAGAGGGTTAAAGGAGATTTTCCATCAGTTGAAGAGTATATATTATAAATAATTATTTTGACAACCAATAAATATCTAAGTCATTAGGATAATTAGGATTCTAATAAAATTTATAGGTGTTTCTTGCAAGATAAATTTCAGCCATACAATGACAATTTTCACATAACTCAATTGATAAATCAAGCATATATACACTTTGAATCCACATGACAAGAATCAACAACATACCCAAGAAAATGTGACACAAGATATATACCCTAGGAAAACACTCACGAGGGACAAATCTAACCTATAAAAGTATCAATCATTCATGTATTAGTCAACAATGCAACATTACAATACATCAATGAAAGCCTTTAAAACCCTAATCATCAATGAACACTCTTGATGTGAACAAGCATGTAAGCACACATCCCATTCAATTCTTCCAATCTCCAAAAATGTTAACCTTGCTAACCTAAAACAAATACCCTTGTGATTGCTTTTATAGAAACAAGCTTTGACTAAACCACCAAGTGGTATTACGTAAACCACATGATACCTAACCCTTGAGTCCACAATTAACATTGGGTATTATTTTTTTCTCTCTTTTTAAAAAATATATATATATATTCCCAATATTATATATTTAGAATATAAAATAATAATGTTACAATATAACATCAAGTGGCCCCAAAAATATTCCAAAAGAATCTCTACATGTTTCACATCCATCTAGGTGCTCCTAGGTGCAACATAAATAATAAAATAAAATATTACAATTAAAAACATTACTAAACAAGGTGTACAACACCTATTCTCTCAAATTTCTCCCACTTGTTGTATACATTGCATAAGGGGAAATAAGGAACCAAAAATATTAAAAAGGGAACAATCCCTCTAACCACATATACCATCTTGAATCAACATGTTGCATGTGTTCTATTAATGTACCTACAAAAAAGAAACAAAGTGACCACCATATAAACTTGAATGTTCTCACCCTCCACAATATCATTTACACTAGACAAATAAGAAACCATCCAAAGAGAAATTCACCTAACTTATCACAAATAGATCATAAATTATACATCAACTTATATACCAAATACAAACACTCAATCCAAAGGTATTAATATGCATTCATAGCTATCAAGAACCAATAACCATAGCTGAAATAACACCAACAACAAATTCTAATACATCCAAATATCTTTTACCATGGAACATCATAGTGCTCCACAAATGCAATCCGCATAGTTTTATACTCTCCCACAATATGTCACTATTCTTCCAAATAAAATGAACATGAATCTCATGGAAGAAACCATATAATGAATAGAGAAAACCTATAAACCAATAAACTACTTGTACAACTCTCACAAAAAGTCTCTAATACTCTCCCATGTTCTCCACAACTATAAAAGGGAAGAAATAAAGGACCATCATGTCATCTCCCACATGGAAATATATGAACACAAACTAGTAATTGTGTAGCTCCACCTAAACTCAAATCCATTAATGTAATGTGAAGCCAAACTGATGACATGTAACTGATTGAATGTTTGATAATGTTAAGTTGAAGATAATGCAAGACATTAAATTAGTTAATGGTTTGTATTGTCATTGATGTCAACTTGATATCATCTGTACAGTCATGTACATAATGGAAAAGACTTTAGAGAATAAATGGAACAAAGGTTATGCTTTCAGAAATGCATAAAATTCAAGCACTCACTAAGTGATAGATAACACTGACAGAGTGCACACCATCGGTAAAGACAAAGAAAAGTCACAGTGATACTCGACGAGTAGAAGATAGTGTTTCCCAAAAAAGAAAAACCACAAGATGTCTGACGAGATGAAAACAAAGTTACTCGACCGAGTAAAATCCAATGATGCTTGACGGAGGGAGATCCCGAAGCTGACTGGAGTCACACTGATAGAGCTGGGAGTTATCACTGGTGACTAACTAAAGAGTTAAACCGATGGAACAGAGAGTTCAAAAAATGAAAAAATATCTAGCTGGCAGAGCTTAAAGATAGACTTAACTAGTTGTTTTCATTGTTTTATTCAACTAGAGTTAAGTGATTGATTTAAAGAAGATTTATACAGTTGTCAAGAAGATAACTAGGAGATAAATTAGGAGTTAAGCTTTAAATCAGATTGGCTATATTGTTTATCATGCCAAGAATCAAGAATCAAGAATCAATGAATATCATGTCTATATAAGAGACAAGATTAAATCATTTCAAAAAAAAAAAATTCATGGAGAAGGGAATGTAAAGGGGAGTGAATAGAAAGAGGATGCTAAAGAGAAATTGATGAAGAACAACTTCATACAGTATTGATCAATCAATCTAAAGGAGAGCTAAGAAATTTTGTAGAGACTGACAAACAGTGAAGCACAATGTCACAAAGAAGAGAGTGTGGAGCACAAAGAATTGAATTGATACATTGAACAGAGAGGTAATGTACTTAAATAGATCTGAAAATCCACAATTCAAGTTGTATTAGAAATAGGTCATTTTGTTTTAGTTTAACCATTGAAGCATCAAGTCTCCTGACATAGCAGGACTTAACAATCTTCTATATATTGAGGTACATCCCAAGGAGTTCCAAAAAGGTTGATTCATGAAAGTAGCACTATATTTGCCTAAAGCTTATTGACAGTCCAAGAAGGAGGCTGATTCAAGGATGGTAACAAACTGAGTCACCCGATACTAAGTGACAACCTATATGTGTAAAATCCTCTAACAAGGTCACACCTAACACTGTGTTTGTAACCTTTAACAATGTTGGCTCTTAATAGGGATCACTTCAGAAGAGTGAAAATTTGGGGTAACGGTCCCAGTGGTTTTTTTCCCTTAACAGGGTTTCCATGTTAAAAATCCATGTGTTATGTGTGTATGGTTTATAACTTTACTATTTTACATTTCACATAAGAATTTCTGGATTCATCGGCATACTCTGCATAATTACTGTATTTTGGTAAATAGTTTTACTGTCTATCGATAATCAAGGAAAATAAGGATAGACAAGGAAAACCGACTGATAGTTAATTCATTATAAATAGTTCATGGCATGCATCTTGTAGGGAAATAATAATCTAAGGTTTATTGATTGGTGGTTAAGTTTAATGATAAATTTTTTAGGCCACTGATTCACTCCCCCCCCTCTCAGTTATTTCTAACAATTGGTATTAGAGATTGTGTGCTTAGAAGGAAGGTTTCAAGACCTAGGTAAAAGATCACAAGATGAATAGATGAGATGTGCCCAAGTTGAACAAAGACAATGTCGCTTCATAGAAAAGAAGGATAAGACTCCACTTATCAGGTATTGGTAATGATGTTACTCAATTCCTTGAAACTAAATATGTGTTGCCCACAGGAGCACCAATAGTTGAACAAATGAGAGAGAAGCATGAACATAATGGCATGATGATAGAACTTGCTTCCTCACTCTTTGATGCTGAATTTGAAGATGTCAAAGAATGCAGAACTACAAAGTAGATGTGGGACAAATTGAATCTTGTACATGGTGGTGAAAAAAATGTTTTGAGAGGCATGGTAGAAATCCTTAGAGGAAATTTTTATGATCTCAAAATGAAATAAAGAGAAAACATCACTCAATACAGCACAAGAATTAAAGAGGTAGTCAATTCTATCTGAGGAGTTGGAGGTGTACTAGAAGAAGATACAGTGGTAAGTAAAATTCTAAGAACTTTACTGCCTACTTATGCTATTAGAGTTTATGCCATTCAAGAAATGAGAGCAGTAGAAAACAATATAGTTACTCTTGATAGTTTAATTGGTAGACTAATTTCATTTGAGATGAACAACTTTGACAATAGTGTCTTACCAAACTTAGAGTCTGCATTTAAATCTTCTATGAAGTTAAGTGAATCAAGTCATCGACACTCATCTAGAAAGATAGTGATAGTAAAAGTGAAGAAGATGATCTTGATGAAATAGAAGCACTTATGGCTAGAAGAATGCAGAAAGGAAAAGGTAAATACAAAGGCAAGTTACAACTTGTATGCTTTAACTATAAAGAGATTGGACACTTTGTTGCAAGATGTACTAACAAAAGAAAAGATGACAGAAGTAATGACAGATCTTTTGAGAAGAAGTCTGATAGAGGTGATTATAGAAGCTACCAACAATCAGAAAGAAGAGATACCTAAGACTATAAGGACAAAGGAAAGAAGGTCAGCTACCTAGAAAAATACAAGGATGATGATATTGACACCGAATATGATGAAGACATAGAGATGGTGTTTGTGGTTGTAAAAGATGATTCAGATGATGATGAAGAAAGGTATGTAGAAACATCTCCCATATCTAAAATTAGCAAAAATGATGTTTGGATCATATATAGTGGCTGCACTCATCATATGACTGGTGATAAACAAAATTTTGAGACTTTTGAATATTACAAGGGTGGATCAGTAAGAATGGGAAATGACTCACCTTTTCCAGTTGAAGGTAGAGGAACAATAATGTTGAATAACTAGATAAAGTATGAGAATGATTATTGGGTAAATGGATTGAATTATAATCTATTGAGTGTTTCTTAGTTGAATAATTTAGGTCACAAAGTAGCATTTGAAAATAAGAAGGAAAAGATCTTCAACAAATCTGGAAACCTGATTGGCACCGGTGAGCAGACAACAGGTAACTTATTCAATCTGAATGATACTGACTCCACTTATTTGATTACTAAAAATGAAGACATATGGTTGTGGAACAAAATAATTTTTCATGTGGACTTTGACAACATGATAAAAATTAGCAAAAAGAGAAATGTCAGAGGCTTACCGACAATGACCAAGCCTGACAACATCATGTGTAAAAATTGTCAAAAAGGTAAAATGACAAAATCTAGTTTCAAAAGCAAGACCCATACATCTGATGCAATTCTAGAATTAGTCCATACTAATTTATGTGGACCCATGAGGACAAAGAGTTATTATGGAGATAGATATTTTATTCTCTTTGTTGATGATTACTCTAGAATGATGACAGTTATGTTTCTAAAAGATAAATTAGAAGCATTTAAGATGTTTAAATGGTACAAAGCTTTGGTAGAGAAACAAAGTGGTAAGGATCTAAAATGTTTGAGATCAGATAGAGGAGGTGAGTTTATATTAGATGAATTCACTAACTTTTGTAATGAGCATGGTATAAAAAGATAGGTTTCTGTACCAAGAACACCACAGTAAAATGGGATTGTTGAGAGAAGGAACATATCAATAGTTGATTGCGCAAGAACACTGATGATAGAGAAAGGCATCACCCAAATCTTCTAGAGGGAAGTTTTCAGTACTACTATTTACACATTGAACAGAGTACAATTGAAGAAAGACACCAAGAAGACACCTTATGAGCTATGGTATGGATACACACCCAATGTGAGTTATTTCAAAAATTTTGGCAGTCAATGTTATATCTTGAAAGATGATAGAAATGGAAAACTTGACTCCAAGAGTGATGAAGGAATTTTTCTAGGGTATTATACCAAGAGAAAGGATTACAAATGTCTAAACAAATCCTCTAACAAAATTATTGAGAATGCAAATGTAAAGATAGATGAATTTGCAGAGAAGAATGAATAGGAAAGCACTAAAGAACTAGAGGACTACAATAAGGTCACTTAAAATGAAGAACCTAACACTCTACCACAATGACAATGCAGAGCCTCTGAGATACAAATCATTGTTCCCAAGAATCAGGCTACAAATACCGATGGTTAGGATAATGATCAAGACAATGTGCAAGGTAATGAAGAATAAAATGAAGATTAGAACAATGATCAAGCCAATAGACAAAGAAATGTACCTATTCTTGCAAGATATGTAAGAAGGAACCATCTAGAGGTCCAGATCATAGGAGATAAGAAAGATGGTACAAGAACAAGAAGTAAGTCTTTAAACTCAAATTGTTTAATTTGTGAGTTTGAGCCAAAATCGGTCAATGTTGTACTAGATAATGAAGAATGGATAAGTGCTATGAATGATGAGATTGAGAAAATTGAGAAGAAAAAAACATGGTCACTTGTGCCAAGACCAAATGACAAGAATGTCATTGGTACAAAATGGATATTCAGAATTAAGCTGAATGAGAATGGAGAAGTCACAAGGAACAAAGCAAGACTAGTATGCAAAGGGTATGCACAAGAAGAAGGTATAGACTATGGAGACCTTTGCACCCATTTCTATGCTAGAAGGAGTAAGAATACTTCTTTCTTATGCTGCATATAAAGGATTCAAGGTATATAAAATGGATGTCAAGTCAACATTCCTAAATGGAATACTTGAAGAAGAGGTATACATTGAGCAACCAAAAGGGTTTATCGATCTAGAAAAGAGAAACATGGTACATAGAATTCACAAAGCCTTGTATGGATTGAAACAAGAACCAAGAGCCTAGTATGAATGACTTCATTCCTATATAATAAGTATTGGATTCATAAGGACTAGTGAAAACAATAATCTTTATTTAAAAGAAGATACTGATGTTAACACTTTGATTGTTGAAATATTTTTTGATGACATCATATTTGGAGGCAATGATATGCTATGCAAATCATTTGATGATGAGATGAGTAAAGAATTCAAGATGTCTATGTTTGGAGAGATCAATTTCTTTCTTGGTCTATAGATCATTCAACAAAGTGAAGGTATTTTCATTACTCAGTCCAAATACATCAAAGAGGTTCTGAAAATATTCAAGATGGAAGATTCTAAACCAGTTGGAACATCGATGGCTACTGGATGTAAGTTGACAAAAGAAGACAAGACAATAAAGGTAAATCAGAATTTGTACAGATCAACGATTGGAAAACTCATGTATGTTGTACACACTAGACCAGATATTGCACATATGGTAGGAATTGTAGCTAGATTTTCTGCTAACCCCAGGGAATCACATATGACTGATGTGAAAAGAATTCTAAGATATCTAAAGAATACTAAAGAATTTGGCTTATGGTATTAAAGAGAAGGAAAATTTGAACTAAAGGTGTTTACCAACGTTGATTGGGCTGGAAATCTTGATGACTAGAAGAGCACAACTGGAGGAGCATTATTTATGGGTGACAGACTTTTCACATGGAATAGCAAGAAGCAAGGATGCATCTCACAGTCTACTATAGAAGCAGAATATGTTGCTGCTACTACAAATTTCTCAAATACTGCATGGATCAAATAGTTGCTAGAAGGTAAGCATATGAAGATCTTAAAACCAGTGACTATCTATTATGATAACACAAGTGCAATAAACATTTCCAAGAATCCATTCATGCATGCAAAGACTAAACACATTGCCATCAAGTACCAATGCTTAAGAGAGAAAGTTCAAGAAAAAGAGGTAATACTTGACTATGTGCAATCAAAAGAACAATTGGTTGATATCTTCACCAAGCCACTGCCCAAGGATACATTTGAGTACTTAAGAAAGAGACTAGGGGTCAAACCCTTGTCTACCAGTCAGTAAAAGACTAAAGACTGCATCAACCTAAATATTATCAGAATATCATTCATGTTGATGCAGGAAAAGAGAAGAACTTCAAAGCTACATCTATATACAATAGGTAAATATATCAGAACTGAGCACCAGAACAAATTGTTGTATTACTGATGGATAAGGGAAATTCAAATAATATATTATGGTTGGAAGAAAAAAAAATCACTTGACATTAATGTCAGATATCTATAAAGATATTTGCTTGGCATTGTTGTCAAAGGGAGAGAAAGTATCCATATTATCACAGGCTTCAACCATATAAGAAGGATTATCCATTATCATATTACTCCAACAGGGAGAGATCATATCCATAGGGAGAGAATTTGTATGAAGGAATCAATACAAAGAGGAAGAGTTGCTGACAAGAGAGAAAGACATAAAATGTGAAGAACAGTCAAAAGAGAGAAATTGACACAAGAAGAGAAATCATCACATCAAAAGTAGAAAGACAAAGAACTACAAGAATAAAATCTAAGCTATAACAGAGCTTACCAGTGGTTAGACATTTCTATCGGTTATCAAAACAAACTGATTGGTAGTTTGATGAACCTCAACAATTGTATTTCATATTGTATTAGAAATAGTATAGTGTGATAATATAGTATGTTGCCATGAATGCCAAAGGGAGAGATTGATGAAATGTAATTGATTGAATGTTTGATAATGTTAAGTTGAAGATAATGCAAGACATTAAATTAGTTAATGGTTTGTATTGTTATTGATATCAACTTGATATCATTTGTACAATCATGTACATAATGCCAAAGACTTTAGAGAATGAATGGAACAAAGGTTATGCTTTCATAAATGCATAAAAGTCAATTATTCACTAAGTGACAGATAACACCAATGGAGTGCACACCATTGGTAAAGACAAATAAAAGTCACAGTGATACCCGACGAGCAAAACATAGTGTTGCCCGAAAAAGAAAAACTACAGGATGCCCGATGAGCTGAAAACAGAGTTACCTGACAGAGTAAAATCCAATGATGCCCGATGGATGGAGATCCCAAAGCTGACAGGAGTCACACCAATGGAACTAATAGTTGTCATCGATGACTAACTGAAGAGTTAAACTGATGGAACTGAGAGTTCAAAAAATGACAAAATATCTAGCTGGCAGAGCTTAAAGATAGACTTAACTAGTTGTTTTCATTGTTTTATTCGACCAGAGTTAAGTGATTGATTTAAAGAAGATTTATACAGTTGGCAAGAAGATAACTACGAGGTAAATCAAGAGTTAAGCTTTAAATCAGATTGGCTGGATTGTTTATCATGCCAAGAATCAAGAAGCAAGAATAAATGAATATCGTGTCTATATAAGAGACGAGCTTAAATGATTTCAACAAAAAAACATTCACGGAGAAGGGAATGAAAATGGGAGTGAATAGAAAGAGGATGCTAAAGAGAAACTGATGAAGAAAGACTTCATGTAGTACTAATCAATCAAGGTGAAGGAGAGCTAAGAAATTCTATGGACACTGACAAATAGTGAAGCACAACATCACAAAGTAGAAAGTGTGGAGCACAAAGAATTGAATTGATACATTGATCAGAGAGGTAATGTACTTAAATAAATCTAAAAATCTACAATTCAAGTTGCATTAGAAATAGGTCATTTTGTTTCAGTTTAACCATTGAAGCAGCAAGTCTCTTAATAGAGTAGGACTTAACAGTCTTCTATATATGGAGGTACATCCCAAGGAGTGCCAAAAAGGTTGATTCATGAAAGTAGCACTAGATTTTCCTAAAGCCTATTGACAGTCCAAGAAGGAGGCTAATCCAAGGATGGTAGAAAACTGAGTCGCCCGATACTAAGTGAAAACCTATATGTGTAAAATCCTCTAACAAGGTCACACCTAACAGTGTGTTTGTAACCTTTAACAATGTTGGCTCTTAATAGGGCTCACTTCAAAAGAGTGAAAATTTGGGGTACCGGTCCTAGTGGTTTTTTTCCCTTAACAGGGTTTCCACGTCAAAAATCCATGTGTTATGTGTCTATGGTTTATTAATTTACTATTTTACATTTCACATAAGCATTTTTGGATTCATTGGTATACTCTACATATTTACTGTATTTTGGTAAACAGTTTGACTGCCTATCGGTAATCGAGGAAAATAAGGACAGACAAGGAAAACCGATAGATAGTTAATTCATTATAAGTAGTTCATGGAATGCATCTTGTAGGGACATAATAATCTGAGGTTTATTGATTGGTGGTTAAGTTTAAGGATAAATTTTTGAGGCCACTGATTCACCCCCCCCCCCCTCTCAGTTATTTCTANCCCCCCCCCCCCCCTCTCAGTTATTTCTAACACAAACATCTCAAAAGATAACCAAGACCAAAAAGGGAAACATTGAAAAATCAAAATCTATAGCATCTCCTTCTACATAAACCTCTAAATGTCAACTATGTGAACTATGATCTCCTCCTTAAAACCCAAAATAAGAAGCAATAACACCAAAAAATATTCTATATATTAGAACAAATAAATATATATGTCATATAACCAACATAGATATAAGCATACCATAACTAAGAAGATCAAAACCGATACCACTATGAATGAACAAAATAAGCCCAATAAATCATCTCCCAATATCAATCATAGATGAATACCATCATAATAATAAATCAAATACACAAGGAGATAACCAATGCAAAACATATCTCAGACTAAATCCTTTAGAACTAACCATCTATACTTAGTTCAAGATCCATATTTATGAAAGATCAACATAAATTATCATGCACCTAAAAAAATTCACAATTCATCTCAAGTAGTAAACCGCCAAGTAGACCAAGAGTGGGAATAAAAATTCTCATCCAATAAATCCAAGTCATCATGACTTACACTAAGAATGCTCTCCTCTCAAGTCTAATGCCATGTGAATGCTCCTCAATCTTCCTAATAAAATAACCAACCATCTCAATACATGTCTCTAATCTCAAGAGAATACCAACATCACTTAATTCTCCATGTATCCATGAGTACCTATAACCAATTTATCTATGCCAAACTTAAAATGCAACATAGAACCATAATGAAGTAAATAAGAAAATGATACATGCACTCCATACAAATATAACCAAACTAAGATCAATGTCAAAGTTCCAACTGCACAATCAAGAACATAAACATGGAAACATGATCTAATAGTCTCCTCTTGTGAGATCACATGCTCCATATAAAAATGTCAACTTGCTATAACATGCCAAACTTCTAAATGTGCAAAAATTATACTATGACTATGATAATATATAAAATGAAATCATAAATCCATACCTCAAACAAAGACTCATTGAGTCCAAAACAATGTCAATATCTCCAAAGAGCATGAAGATAACCATATCCTCTAGTGAACTATCAAATGAAAAAGACCCTTTTGCACTACATGATCTAAAGCATCCTTCAAACATTTGCAATAGTAAAGAAGATCATTCACCATCCAATCATAAATCCACATAACTAACAATATATGCTACTAAACCATGGTACCAAATCACAAATGACATCATGATATTTACTGTTGAGTACAAAAAAGAAGGTTGATAGTTAATGGTGGATGAACCTCCTTTTTACTAATGCACAATCAAAAGGAAGATGTCTCAATAGGATAAGGTACTTGAATTTATCTCTAAGTGATTCAATGATCCTTCACTATTTTGAAGATGAATGATGATGATGATAAGCTGACATAGAATAGAAGGCTAAATAAGAAAATATAGATATTTTTAGAAAAGAAAGATTGACAAAAAAAATAGGATGCATCTCTTATGCATATAGTTTGAAAATTGAGGGGCATTAACCTATAGCCTTTCCACAAGATACTCAATAGTATCCTTCACCAAGAACAAAGATGAAGGTTGTTAATGATAAAGGCATCACGCCTACATGACGCATGTCCAAATTGAATCCTGAGCTCGAGGGTAACTTAAGAAATATTGACGGTCTGGTTCTAAAGCTGGTCAAGATTCAAAACCTGAGCCATTGATAGGATGTTCAGCGCCATTTGTGACCATTATATCAAATTTTTCAAATATTCAAATCTTATCTCAGGGTTTTGATGGCAGTGACATGATTTTTTAAGTTGCAGATAGGGTAGATGGATCAGATAGATTTATTTGGTCAAAGTTATAGTGATGGGAGATGTGTCTCCAAGTCATATATGATCGTCTGGGATGTTTTTAAAGGTGCATTAATGTGCATAGGTGACCATTTTAGGGTTTTTGGTTATTTTTGAAAGAATATCTTTTGTAACCCTAGGTCTTTTCTAATCTGATTTGCATTGATTATGGATCAACTACCAAGCCATGGTGGTTGAGGAGTTTGTATATAAGTAGTTTTAAAGCTTTTGTAAAGGGGTTAGGCTTATGTAAGACTTTTTGTGACATTTTCCTATCCTCAATTTTTTTCATATGTTTGTAATTCTCACTGAAACATAATATAGTGGCTATTTGTTGGAGAAATATTTGAGTTATTTTATTCTTCTTTCTTTCTACATTTTTGTGTACTATTGTGAATCATTGATATGGTTATCTTATGAAATTTTGTTCATTCCTTGTTACCTTGTCTCACTTTTGTACCTATCTACTGGAGTGAATATTTTCTTGTAAGTCATAATCTGTGACTATTTTCTTGAAAGCTATTTTTGTGAAATCTTTTCTTTCCTTGAGCATTTTTCATCTTGGAACCATCTATGAAACATTTTTGCAAGCCTATTCATAAATTTGTACTTGTTTTAATTTAGGATTTTCATGCTAACTCTTAGCCATTTTTGTTATGATTCATGTCATATCCGATGTATCACCTAATAGATTAAGTTATTTCTTTATCCCTTTTAGTTTCCTTCTTCCCTTTCCCTCCCAAGTTTTATTTCAAGTTTCAAGAGAAAAATAGGTGATTATCCAAGAGGACCCATCCTAGAATATGGAGGTCTCACTTCAAGTTTAACAAGCTCCACAACCTAGAAGTGATTCCCATGTTATACCAGATCACTACACTCTCGAGTTTAGTAGGGTGCAACTTTGGTGTATAATAGTTTGGCATGCCTGGTGGGACCAAAGAAGTTCATTTTTAAAGCTATATTATCTCTAGTATGCTGATTGCATAGTACCAACTTAAAAGTGGTTTTTAAAGTATATTTGGAAACTCCATTGGTGTTTAGAACAAGGAAGATCTAGTCCTACTAAGTTTTAAAAGAAACATAGAAACAAGAAGTTCAAAACCTTCTAAATTTTTGCAGTTGTCGCCAACAAAAAGAAATGGGAGAGAATCCCAAAGGACATCCCTAGAATGAGAGTGCAGTCTACACCACCTATTGTAGAAGATATACCCTTGTTATTTCATACAAGAAGGAGAGGAAGATCTTTAAGCAAGGATTTGCTAAGAGATTCAGCTCCACTTACTAGTTCAAGTGCAGCCCATACAGTTGTTATTCAACAAATACCAGTCCCTACGATGGCAAGGTAATTTGCATTTGTACCCTTTAATCAAGGAAGCCCATTAAATGTTTCCCAACACCATGATGTACCACTGTTAGCATTAAAAGTCTTGCCTAATTTCACAGGTGAAAGCCAAACAATAGCTTGTGATCATATCAAAGATATGGCTACCATTTGTAGTGTACATCATACAACTGAGGAAGATGTGGCTACCAAGTTGTTGGAAGCCTCCTTCAAAGGTAAAGCTCTGGAGTGGTTTAGAACTTTAGAATTTGGCTCCATTGATTCATGGGACAAGGCTTGGAAACTCCCTCAACAAATATTTCAAAGATAAATCACATTATCTGTCCTTAGTAGAGAAAATCACTACTATCAAAAGTGCCCCTCAAGAACAAATGACAAATTTCAATAATAGATTTCGTAAGACATGGAATATTATTCCTATTTCTATAAAAACTTTAGTAGGTTATTCTTTTCTATATTTCTTGAAAATTTTAAATAGCAATATATCTATCATGATCTAGTCTATGGGAGGTACCTCACTTCCCTAGGATTTTATTATAGATGTTAAAGCATAGAATTTTATCATTCAAGTTGGTATGGTAGCCCCAAGGCCACCCATGCTTATCTTCCCTGATATTCAGCCCAATATGTCTATACACATTCCTCCATTCACTCCTATACCTTCTATAATAGAATCTCAAGCTAGTTCAAACAATGAGGAATTAAAAGCAGGCCCTTTCAAGAACTACAAGAAATTAAGAGCTTATTGCAAACCTTTGGTAATGAGTTGACCAATATCAATAGACAAAATCAAGGGGTTAGAACACCTTTTCAACAACAAAATCAAGGCCTCAATCAACAATATCAAGGGCAGGGATAGTCCTATCAAAAAAACAAACAACCATACCAAAGAAATTACCAAGTTTAGAAGAAAAATTTAAATCAAAGGCCATTTCAGCTTTACAACCCATTGCCTCTTAATTCTGCAAATTCAGTCAGGGAGATGGTCCCAACACAAAAAACCTAGCAGCAAAAAATGAATGGTGTTTTCCTTGCAATCAACCGCATAATTAGGCTACATGTTTGAATGGGTTGATGAGTCAAGCACTCATGGTACAAAATGAATCAAGCACACATTTGGATGCATCTTCTATTGAATTAGTTCCACAACAATATGCACAACCTAATGAGACTACATTCTTTAATTAACAAGGAGAATATTTTAGTGGTGTGAATGGTGAACATTCAATTGCAGCTAATAATTGGTCCAAAAGAAGATCTCTAAACATGGAGAAATAAAAGAGAGGGGAAAGACTTCCACATTTGTAGAATCATTCCATACAGCAATTTTTGACATACTAAAAATAACTCCCATCATGCCAATAAAGGGCATCCAATCTCCCAAAGATGTAGAGCCCACAATACTAAAAGAACACCAAAAAATACATACAACAGTGCCATTCAAAATTGTGGACAATATGAAGAAAATAAATGTGACAATGAACATGTGGGATTCCTTGGCAATCCTAGGAAAACCTAAGATCTTGAAGAAGGAAATGTCTAAGGAAGCAATCCCACAACAACCCACTAATGATGTTGCCAAGCTGGTGTTGGTTAATGATGATCAAGAAAATAAAGTTTAAAGCATCAACACCAAGGTGAATGCTGATCAAGCTAAGAACATGAAACCACCTCCCTTTTATGTATCCTTGATAATTGGGAATTTCCTAGTGCACAATTATATGGTAGATTGTGGTGCCACAAGTTCATTCATGCCTAAGAAAGTAGCTGACCAGTTAGGGATAAAATTGAACCATTTCAAAAGGGAGTGGTACAACTTGATGGTTCATCATTAAATACACTAGGTTTGATCAAAGATGCAAGTGTAGTCCTTCATGCTAGTCTTAATTTATCTATCCTTCTAGAGATTTATGTCATAAATCTCCCTCCTCTTTTTGCCTTATGTCTATCAAGATAATTCATAGGCAAGATAGGAGGATATCTTTCTTCTGATTGGTCTCATATGATTTTTCATACTAGATATGGAACCAAAGTGACTATCAAATCTGAGTCATTAGTAGCACACATATAGAGCTTATGTGTCTAATGCCTTCAATGCAAGTTTCTTTGCATTTGATAATAATTATGTTTCAGTCATCAAGGAAACTGATACCTAGATAGAAAATATTCTAGATATCTACCTAGATGAGTGGGGAGTAGGAAAAAATTTAGAGGCTCAGGCTAGTGTTGTCTAGGATGTTGGTTTGGGGAACTACATGCTCCAATAAACTAGTCTCACATTGCCAAATATTTTCAAGGTAACCAGTGAAACATCAGAGCAAATAAATGAAGTTTGGGAGTTATTCTTTGATGCTGCTAGAAGAAAACATGGTTCTGGTGGTGGTGCAATGCTTGTCTCTCCTAAATGTGAAAAATACTATGCAACTTTTAGATTTAGTTTCTCTTGTACAAGCAACACTGCTGACTATGACATTCTGATTAATGGACTAGATTAAGCTAGGAAAAGAGGTATTAAAGATTTGAAGGTTCATGGTGATAGTGAATTAATTGTTAACCAAGTCAAGGGGATAAGTGTAACTAAAAAAGATACTATGAAAGCTTACAAGTATAGGGTGTGGGATGCAATTGAGGATTTTCATGTTTTTAATATAATTGCAATTCCTAGGAAGTTGAATTAACATGCAGATAGGTTAGCTATTTTTGGATCTTAGTTTGATATCCCTAATAACATTTTGGTGAAAATTGATCAACAACATGTTAATATTATTGTTAGGTCTTCCCTTCCTGATAATAATGTCAATTGGCAAGTGTTTGAAATTGATGAGCAAATTCTGCAATTTTTTCTTGAAGAGGAAATTTTCAATACATAATCAAGATAGGTTGAAGAAAAACTTTGATGATCAAGTGGTCTAGCTCAAGTCCAATAAGTTTCCTAAAGGAATTATAACCTTAGAATTAGTATTCAACATAGATGATCAAGCTAGAAAGAACAAAACTAGCTTACTAGTTCAACAAGAGCATTATGCCGATTTGGAGCTTGAATTAGGTAAAAGTTTAAAATTTTGAAAGGTAAGAAAAAATTCAAAAAATAAGTCTTAAATATAGTTGTTTCAACAATTCAGTAATGTTTTTTCTTGGCAATATGAAGATCTAAAAGTTTTTGATCCAACACTTTCTCAACATACCATAGAATTGGAGACTAATGCTAAACTAGTCAAGCAAAAGCAAAGGCCTATTAACCCAAAGCTAGAACCACTCATGCATAATCTTAAACAAATTGAGAGTGGAATCATATATCCCATCAAGAATACTAGTTGGGTGTCTAACCTTATTCCTTTAAGAAAAAAAAATGGAGAATTGTGGTTGTCTATAGACTTTAGGGACCCTTTTCCATCCATGAAACAAATTCTGTAGTGTGTCTCTGGTTTTGAACATTTCTCATTGCTAGATAGATTCAGGATATAATAAGATCCTAGTCAATAGAGAAGCTCAATTTAAGACTGCATTCACAACCAAATGGGGAACCATGGCCTATCGAAAGATGTCTTTTGGTTTATCAAATATAGGTATAACTTTTCAAAAGTCTATGGACATGGCTTTCAAGAGTATCATATATAATTTTGTGCTAGTGTACCTAAATGACATTACTATGTATTCTAAGCATGGAGATGATCATATTAAGAACTTAAGGAAAATATTTGAAAGGTGTAGGGATTCTGGAATATCTCTCAACCCCAAGAAGTGTGTGTTTGCAGTGCATTAAGGGAAACTAATGGGCTATATTTTTTCCTAGCAAGGTGTCACAGTAGATCCTAAAAGGATTACATACATTTTAGAGCTACCCTTACCACCCCATAAGAAGATTCTAAAATCCTTTATAGGTATAATTAACTTTGTTAGGCATTTATTGCCTAACATTGCAGATCTTTTGAAACCTCTCACAACTATGTTAAAGAAGAATACATTTTTTGGTTGGAGCCAAGAGGGGAATAATAATTTCCAAGCCATTAAGGAGGCTTTGATAGACACTCCTACCTTACTAAATCCTAGTTTTAGAAAAGATTTCATTATATATGATTATGGTAGTTCTGAGGTCATCTTTGCACTGCTAACTCAAAAAAACTCAAAGGGATTAGAGAAGCCCATTGACTTCTTTAGTAGAGGCTTAGACAAGTATGAACAAAGGTATTCTTTTGTAGAAAAACATGTTCTTGTTGTTGTGAAGAGCCTCAAAAATTTTAGGCTATTATTGAACCATAGTAAGGTACATTTATGGGTCACTCATCCAAGTGTCAAATAATTATTTCTTAGTAAAGACTTAAATGAAAAGAGAGCTAGTTGGATAACTAGAGTCATGGAATTTGATGTAGACATTCAAGTTACGAAGCTATTTAGTGGAAGGGGTCTTTGTGAATAGACAACTAATGATGAATCTTTAAAGAATCAAGACCAAATAGATTCATCCCTAGTTATACATGCAATAGAAGATCATGACAGCGAAAAAATTTGGTTGCCAAATATGTTCCATTTTTTTAAGACAAGTGAGTTCCCTGCAAACTTGGATTTAGCAAAGAGAAGGTATTATCGGTTGTAGTCTATCCCTTTTGTGCTAATGAATGATGTTATTTTCAGAAAATATCACAGTGGTTTCCTTCTTATGTGCATTGATGATGAACCTTATGTAGGTCATTTCTCTCCAAGGACCACTACTTTCAAAACTTTGAGGGCTAGATACTATTGGCCACCTATTTTTAAAGACAGTCAAGTCTATGTAAGGAAGTGTCTAGAATGTGATATGTTTGCAGGAAAAGAAAGGCTTCCAGATCTACCTCTACATCCAATGGAGATGGAGCAACCATTTGTGAAATTGGGAATTGACTTCATAGGCTCAATTAGCCCTCATATAGTGTAGGAAACAAATGGATAATTAGTGCAACTGACTATTTCACTCGCTGGACAGAGGCCATTGCATTGAAGGAGGCTAATGAGACTATTATCTTAAACTTTTATAATGACATCATTCATAGGTTTGGGATTCCTGATTCTAAATATTTGATAATGCACTTGCTTTCATAGGATTGAAGGTCACTGACTAGGCATCTAGATATGGTATTTACCTCAGTACCAGTTCAAATTATTACCCTTAGGGTAATGGGTTGGAAGGGTCCACCAATTATAATCTAATCAAAATAATCAAAAGGACTTTACAAGATAATCATAGAAGTTGGCACTCCAAGTTGAAGTCTGCCCTATGGATGGACAGGATTACCCCCAAAAGGATAATTGGGAACTCTCCCTACATTCTAGTTTATGGTAAAAAATATAATCTATCCAATTCAACTGAATTACCAGATTTAGACCTTGCTACCCAACTTGTTCTCTTTGAAGAGGGAGATCCTTTGTAGGTACTTTATTCTCAACTTATGGAGTTGGAAGAGGATAGATGCAAAGCTATGCAAACTATAGAGATTAAACAAATGAAAATCAAGAGAAGTTTTGACAAAAGAGTAAGGTCAAGGAGATTTAATGTTGGAGACATAGTCCTCAAGTGGGATGAATTCAAGAGAAGACCTGGTAGACATACTAAATTTGATTCATTTTGGGGAGGCCCATTTGCGATCATAGAATGCAAGGAGCATAATGCTTTTCAGCTCTCAATTCTTGAAGGAGAAATCTTGCCAATATTAGTCAATATTTTTCACCTTAAACCTTGTTTTGAGGTTTGTCCTGCCCTATAAGTAGTTGTTTTGTTGCTCGTGCTCTATTTCTTTAGTTTTGTCTCCCTGCTTTCCTCTAAGTGTTGTTGCATAGTAATTTATTGTTGTATATAGGTATTTTCCTTGTTTTTTATTTGTTTGCTTTCTATTTTTTTCTCCTTTTCATCCCTCTTTCTTCCTAGGTTTCTCTTTTGTGCTTCTTGCAAACTCCTTCCCCAATGGAATGTCAAAGAACACTATTTTTTTGTATGTCTAGCAGGCATACATTCAATAGAAATTGCCAAAATGTTACACAAAATTTCTTATCGTATCCTATTTTGGCATACAAGTGGAGTCAATGTGGCTCCCACAAGGGTTGAACCTAGCTTGTATGAGATATTCCCATGGTTCTAAGATCCTTGTCTTATTTCTACAATATTCCTAGGCCTGGTCTGAAACCCTTGTATCATTTAAAGAGAAAAACCATAAGTGAAATATACTTAAACCCTAAGTCTTTCTGGCTTGTTATAATTTCAAGTTACCTTTTCATGCCACTCAAAGTATTATTAGTCATGTGCCACTTTATCTTTTATGTCTTGTCTCCTAATCTTGCAATCGAGATGAAATATTCCTCATGGTCTGGAGACTTGGCATGACAGACTATCTCTTAATCTCACAATGGAAGGAAATATGCCTTATTCATATAGAGATCTAGTGAAGGTAGGTTATATTTTCTTGGTGGTTAGTGAATAGAATTTAGCGATCTAGAAATAGAGGTAAAGACTTGGCTTTTTATGTTTATATCCTGATCTCATAATGAAGTAGTTAAGTCTTATAAAATATGGATATCAGGAACAATTCATTGATGCTGATCAGATTGGAGGGTTGTCATTGAGTCTCATAATGGAAACACAGTTAATAATTTCACTTGGCAACTCTGAGGTTTCTTTATCTCTAAATCTAAGAATGGAACCTGAGTCATGATGAGTCTGGTTAAGTCTTCATTTGGATATTTAGAGATAGATTTTATCTCCAAATCTTGAGATCAAACCTAGGTCAAGCTAAGTGTTCATAGATTGAGAAAGGATCATCAATAAAAGCTCAGATATGTGGATGTCTCTCAATCTCCAAATGATCTAAGGGTCAAGACAAGAATTTGGAGATTTAGAGATAGCTTGCATCTCTAAATCTTGTGATCAGACCAAGGTTAGGCTGAGCATCTAGAGACTTGGAGAGATCAAGGATTTATGTGCCCCAGGTTAAAGACTAGGTTAAGGACATGTTTCAGATGTAAGTTTTATCAGATGGTCATCGCTTTGCCTCCATGTGGATATCAAATAGTAAGGATACATCAAGGCATCATGACCATTTTACACATGTTCATGTTCAAAATAAGATCTGTAGTTGTCGCTGAATCTCAAAACAAACCAAGAGTTAAAGAAATCTTTTAGAGACTAAGAGTTGTGTTTTATCTCTAAGGCTCAAAACAAAACCATATTTAGATCAAGGTGCTCCAAGTTAAAGTAAAGATCAGTCAAGTTGTTTTTGATCTAACACTGGGCATTATGCCTCAAACACAAAGATGAAGGTTGTTAATGATAAAGGCACCACGTCTGCATGATGTGTGTCCAAATTGGATCCTGAGCTTGCAGATAACTTAAGAAAGATTGAGAGTCTGGTTTTAAATCTGGTCAAGATTCAAACCTGAGCTATTAATAGGATGTTTTGTGCCACCTTTGACTTTTATATCATATTTTTTTGAATATTCAAATCTTATCTCAGGTTTTTCATGGCGATGGCATGATTTTTCAAGTTGCAGACAAGGTAGATGGATCATATGGATTTTTGGTCAAAGTTATGGTGATGGGAGATGTCTCCAAGACATATCTGATCATCTGGGATATTTTCAAAGGTGTATTAATGTGGAGAGGTGCCCATTTTAGGGTTTTTGGTTATTTTTGAAAGAATATCTTTTGTAACCCTATGTCTTTTCTTATATGATCTACATTGATTATGGATAAACTCTTGAGCTATGGTGGTTGAGGAGTTTGTATATAAGTAGGTTTAAAGATTTTGTAAAGGGGTTCGAATTTTGTAAGACTTTCTATGACATTTTTCCTATCCTTAATTTTTTTAATATGTTTGTATTCTCAGTGAAGCATAATATAGTGTCTAGTTATTGGAGAAATCTTTGAGTTATTTTAGTCTTCTTTCTTTCTACATTTGTGTACTATTGTGATTCATTGATAAAGACAATCTTGTGAATTTTTTTCATTCCTTATTATCTTGTCTCATTTCTATACCTATCTACTAGAGTGAATGTTTTCTTGTAGGTCATAGTCTATGTCTATCTTCTTGAAAGCTATTTTTGTGAAATATTTTCTTTCCTTGAGCAGTTTTAATCTTGGACCTCTCTATGAAATAATTTTGCAAGCCTATTTAGAAATTTGAATGTGTTTTAATTAAGGGGTTTCATGCTAACTATTAGCCATTTATGTTATGATTCATGTCATATCTGGTGTATCACCTAATAGATTAATTTCTTTCTTTATTCCCTTTCAATTTCCTTCTTCCCTTTTCCTCCTAGGTTTTATTTCAAGTTTCAAGAGTAGAATAGGTGATTATCCAAGAAGAACTGTCCTAGAATCCAGAGGTCTCACTTCAATTTTAGCAAGGTCCCACAACCTAGAAGTGATTCCCATGTTAGACAAAATCAATATAATCTTGAGTTTAGTAGGATGAAAATTTGGGGTATAACAATAACATAGGACATTATTCTTGCCAGAACACTGGACTATGCTTGGTGGAAGGCATGACCTAAAAAGGGCATGTTTGTATCTTCTTCCTCTTTTGTATAGGTTCTCTTTCTTGGCCATAACTCTTTGGTAAACCATGTTTTTTTAGTAAAGGAAGTGACAGGATCGTAAGGAGTGATGTGCAGTACTGAGGGTGTCCACGTTGTTTCATGTGCTTATGTCTCTTCTCTAGCTTCCTTTTCCCTTTCTAGTGCCTCTCTTTATTCTATGTCTTCTTCTCCTTCCCCTTCCTCCTTTTCTCTCATTTCATCTTCTGAGATTCTATCCTTCTCTCCTAAAGAGGCATTTTGGTCTTCATGTGTTTTCTCTAGTGGAGGAGTACTCTCTTCCCCTCTTTATCTCATTTCATCCTGGAGTTTCTACACATCTCCTGAAAGATTTGATAACATTTCAACCTGAGTTGGAAATGAAGGTGGAGGAGTGGGAACTTGAGCATGAGACAAAGGTTGAAGAGTGGGAGTATGAGATGACGACAGAGGAGTGAGAGTAGGAAATGAAGGTGGAGGAGTGGGAGTAGGAAATGAAGGTGGAGAAGTAGCAACTTGAGTATCTACAGGGTGAGAGCCTTCCTCCATGTCCTTATTCACTTACAAATATGGGAGTGACTCTCCCTGAGTTTTTTGTAGTTTATGGGAAGTGGAAGACCTTGGAATAGCTTGTGCCTCTACCTATTTTACTATATCCCCTCCCTTTCTTGTATCTACTAGTTTGAGTGGTACTCTTACTATGGTGTTAGTGAACCGAGACGGGGGTGGAGTTAGAAAAACCTGTGGTATTGGTGGTACATGTCCCCCAATACTAAGTCTAGTAGACTGATCAAAAGTATCCATCCCTTGATCCTCAAACCTTGTAAGATCTTGGAAGTCAGACATAATAAATTCATTGGGATTGAGGGAATATTGGGGGTTTCCCTGTTCTTCGTGTGAGCCTTCCTCCCCATAAATGGGAATGTCCTTTTCTACGCCTTTCTTCTTGGAGATATAATTACTTGATCTTTTTCTCCTTGTTAGGGGTACTTCCTCCCCTTCTTCTCCTTCTTCTTCTAGTTTCTTTAGTAGAATTTCCAACTACGGGGATATGAAAGCTCTCTTTCTCTTGTATACTTTCTTTTTCTTGCCTAAGGTGCCCAAAAGTTTAGTAGTTTCTAAATCACGAGATTGACTAGTGGTAGGGAGATCTCCTTGAGCTTCTTGTGATTTGTCTAGAGGTGGATATATTATATCCATCATTCTAGTCTTTTGTGGCTTATGCTTAGGGTTGGGGCCATACACCACTGAGAACTCATGCCCATACATTGTCCCTGACTTTTGGGGAGCTTCCTTCTTGAACTGAGGCACTACTACCCTTTCTCCTTGTACCTTATCCACCTTAGGTGGTGGGTTTATTTGTGGTTTCATTGGTACATGATCCATTGGGAAGGGCTTTCTAATCCAACTCTTACTAGCTTTAACTACGTGCCTGGCCTTGAACTGAATGCTACAATTTTCATCCTGATCTATCTTAGCATTTAGAATAGGCCTAGTATAAACCTTGTATTTATTATATAGTGGGTGAAGTACCTAATCTATCTCATTTTACTATGATTTAGGAGGAATGTCGAGCTCTAGGGAATCCTGTGCTAAAACTAGGGACATTCTATAATAATCTCGTATCCTAACTTTATAATCATCTACACAACTCATTGAATGGTCTTCCAAGTGAGGCTCATGGACATAATTTCTACCCATGATGTGGCTATATTTTCCAATAGGATCAAGCCTTGGCCTAACCTTGTCTATCAGAGACTGTAGTGGACATTCATCCCATTCAAATTCAAGGGACTTGCATATTTTCATATCTTGTAGGGTGTATGGACCAATAAAAATGGGAAAGTCCCCACAATGAGTGTTCTTGTATTTAATATGTTCATAGGCATTTTCAAGTTGTCAGGCCATCTCTATGATAACCACCCACTCAGAAGGGTATCTGGGAAGTTTCTTTGGAGAAAGGGTGCACCTAACCACTTTGATATAGGTGAAGGTTCTAAATTGAATGTAGGAGGCCCATATTAACCTTGTTTTAGCAACCACCTCTTCTGATAGCCTTTTTGCATAATCACCTCAATTGAATAAATGATTGCAAAAATGAACAGATCATTTACGATCCTATAATCCTAGTTGTTTTAATCCATGTTAGGGTCTATTTTAGTCACCATGTTAAAGTGTTCTTGACCCTTATATATATTTAATCATTGTCCAGTTTCCTCCATTTTCAAAGCTTGTGTCAATGAGTCTTTCAATGTCAATTTTGCTCCTTGAGTCAATCACCGCAATGTTTCAAACTTGTCTTATTGTAGTCGATTCCCTTCCAAGTATTCAAAGTCTTTCATCACTCATGAACCACTTTGAACCACTTTGAACCTTTTTTCAAAGTAGTTCAAAGAGGTTCAAAGTTTTAAAAATGGTTTGAGTTGGTTCTTATGGTTCAAATACAGCCAAGTTCAGTATACAAATTCAGAGTTCAAGTTACAAGGCAAGGTTTATAAGTTCAATGAAACAAGCTTGGGAGATCTGAGGTAAAATTTTGAAGGCTTGACCCATCATTATAGAAACATAATCCTTTGGTTTTAATTCCTCAATTCATTCTTATGATTTCAAATCTATAATTCATGAATCCAAACAACGGGATTGACTAATTGAAACTTGTCAAGTTTAGAAGGATTGTAGAGATTTATTGCATGTTGCTATGAAACATTCCAAGATAATAAATACCCACTCTTATATTGTATATCATGGGTATCAACATGAATCTCATCATTATCATTTGGATCTTTATTGTATGTGACATAAAATCTTGGTGGGAGCCATAATGACTGTGCAGAAGAAAATATCAAACAAATTTTGTGATCACGAATTTGCAGGAAGCAAAAAAATAGTCATATTACGGGGGGCATAACTTCCAACTCCACCCTTGGATCTTTCTCAAATTAAAATATGTTTGAAGAAACCTAGTTATCTAAATCCTCACTAGAGAGATTAGTGAAATTGTTTTGTCTCCAAAAGATATTGTTGATTGAGTACGAGTCTATCCAAGGTGACCAGCAACCACGAATCTGCTGAATCCAGAGAAATATAGTTATATTTCAGGGGGCCTACATTTTAATCCAACTATTGGATCATGCTAATTTTCAAACATGTTTTATCAATCCAAATTATCTAAATCCTCTCCAAAGCATTTTTTTAGATTCTTGGTGGATCAAAAGTTATGGATGTCTAAGTGAACTACTATCAAAATTTCCAATGACTGTCATGAAATGATGACAACTCTTCATCACCATCAAATGCCACCTGTCCAAATATCTTTTAAATCATTGAATTATATATTTATAAGCTTTGCATAAATATTTTATGTAGATATAAAATTAAAAAGGTGAGGGATGTTATCATAAAGTAAGAAAAATATTAAAAAGATTGAGTGGAAACAGTTTCAAAGAATCAGTTAATATAATTGACAAACATTATCAGGGAAAGAAGATAAATATGCCAGAAAAAGAAAGCTGGGGGTTTTAGATTCCACCTTGGCTGAAGACTTTGTGCTACAGGAAGAGGGTTTTTATTTGTTGTTTTCAATTGTAATTGCAGAGGGAGAAAGGAATACATTTTTTGTTTTCAGATTTAATTTGCTGTGTAGTTGGAAATGGTTGTATTTTGAATACCATTCTGTATCAGAGAGATGTAATACATTTTAAATCTTTGAGTTTGGAATTATTTATTTATATTTCTATTAAACTTTGTGTTAATGCAGTTACTTTTGATAAATTCTAGCTACTAATATCTTTTCGTGTATACAAAGAAATCTTTGAATTTCATGTATCACATAATCTGAAATAAATCTTGATCTTTCTTTCAATCTGTTGTTTGTAAATTCTAGGCTAGGAATCTTTGAGTTCTCAGCTTGTATTTACCTATTTGTAAATTATCACATCTATCCCATGTTTATGGATAGATGGTTTCTCACCTTCTGTGTCTCCCAATTAAAGGCATACCATTGATTTCATTCATTGCAAATCCAAAGAAGGGAGTTGTACCTTCACATCAAAATTCAGAGAGTGCTTGCACATAACCATTACAAGCATCTTGATTGTTAGTTGCAGAGTTGTGTCTTCTTGTTTGGGCATTCATGAGTTATTTTGAAAGGGTTTTGTTAAAAGAAAAATCTATTCACTAACAAATTTTTGGCAACTCTACTGGGGAAAGGAATTGAAGGCTATTGTTGCATATATTTCCTCAGGTATTTTCTTGAAGTATCTCCGTGTGAAAGAGATTGGCGACTCTATTGATGACCATGCTGGTTGTAAAGATGATGAAAAAGACAAGACCCAATCCCTCTTTCAAGGAAATCTATCAGACAGATGACAAAGTGCCACACGAGTTCTTGGATAGTTTCAAATAAAGCATCTCCTGAGCTATCAGGAATAGCATCAGCCTGGAAGATAATCATGCATCCATAATTTTTTGGATAAGTCTCTGTGCAAGGTTCCATAAGCTAAAGGATCTTCAAGGGTTTGAAAAGAAAATTTTTTAGCTAAAGAAAGAGTTAGAGGTAGATTATGATGATGAATCCCCATTCATTTCATCTCATTTCATTTCTTGTAATTACCTAGTTTTAAGTGAAAAAGTGGCCCAAACAACAATCATCCGGCCTCAAGAAGATCAGACATAATCAAGTAAGAACAACCAAGGTGACATTGAAGGATCTATGAGCAACAATGACAAAGGTTTGTCAAAAATTTTCATTTCTCCTGATGTAGAAATTTTTAGATTTGAAAACAATGAAAATCATGTCACTTATGTGCATTCCATTAATGAGTGCTTTCAGCTTAAAAACTTATCAGAGTATGAAAGTTTCAAGTTTATGGGAGATATTAGGGGAAATGTTTCTTTATGCTCTAAAGGTTATAATGATCCTATACTAGAAATATTTTGTTTTAAAGATGAAAATCTTCTTTTCCTCATAATGAAGTTGCGGTTAGCAATCAAGAAAATGCAGGTTTTGATAAAGATTCCTCTCTTTGTAAAAATCTAATCAAAGAAGGAAATTTTGGAACAAAATTTTAGCAAGGGGATAGCTCAACTAAAATATTGGAAAATATTTCCCTTGTTCAAGAAGAAGAAATCATATGCAAATTTCTATCAGCTATCCAAGAGGATTCATTTATGCATAATCCAGGTATTGATTTAATCCACGCTGAAAGTATGGTGTTGATTGAAGTTTCTCCATTTCACTTTCTTGAATTTAATGTTGCTGAAAATGTGGCTGAAGAATGTGATGATACAATAGGAAAATGGGAAGATGGAATGTGTTGCATGTTTGATGATGACTTGATTCTTGATAGAGATGAAGTAAATTTTAATGAGAGATTTGATCCTATGATGTATGAATTTTCTTTCTTTATTGAAACTGGTCATGATGCAAATGAATATGTAAAGAAAAATGATCTTGCCAGCAACAACCATGAGCAACGCATAACTGTTCTTGAAGAATTCCCTGAATATTATTTTTTTCAGCTAGGGATAAGAACTTGCTTGGAGGATACCACAAAAAAGACTTTGGGAAATGTAGAGATTTACAATGAAGAATGGCTTTTTGGGCATGAATGGTTATTCAAGAAATTCCTGTATGCTACTAATATGATTTGTACCTTTGATGGAGTTATGAAATGGCAGTTCATAGGGGCTGCACCGAGAAGGCACAATTAGTTGCTACAAAAAGGCTCCTATTTTTCTTAGCTGGTGGATGGCTTTGTGTAAGTGCTTCTTGTTCTTGGTTCTTGTGGTGGGAGTTTTCCTACCCTTGTCTATTTTTGTAAATATGTCCTTTCTTGAAAAGTTTTATTGTGCTTAGTTTAGTTGGTTTCTTTGGCTTGTTTGTTGAGCCCTACTCCCCTCCACCAGTATTGCAAGCAGCTCCCTTTTCTCTATATTTTTGTGACTCTATTTTCCCAATGGTCTATGGCTCTGCTCCTTAACAAGAGATACTGGAAGTTATCTACATATTTGGAAACATGCAGTCCCCCAGACAGAGCCAGTGTTAGGTTCTATTTGAGTCACCATGTTAAAGTGTCCTTGACCCTTCTATATATTTAATCATTGTCCGGATTCCTCCATTTTAAAAACTTGCATCAATAAGTCTTTCAATGTCAATTTTTCTCCTTGAGTCAATCCCCACAATGTTTCAAAATTGTCTTATTGTAGTTGACTCCCTTCTGCCAAGTATTGGAAGTCCTTCATCACTCATGAACCACTTTGAATCTTGGTTCAAAATAGTTCAAAGAGGTTCAAAGGTTTCAAAATGGTTCAAGTTGGTTCTTATGGTTCAAATATAGCCAAGTTCAGTACATAAATTCAGAGTTCAAGTTACAAGGAAAGGTTTATAAGTTCAAAGGAACAAGCTTGGGAGATCTAAGGTACAGTTTTGAAGACTTGATCCATCATTCTAGAAACATAATCCCTTGGTTTGAATTTCTCAATTTATGTTTATGATTTCAAATCTATAATTCATGAATCCAAACAATAGGATTGACTAATTGAAACTTGTCAAGTTCAGAAGGATTCTGGAGATTTATTGCATGTTTCTATGAAACATTCCAAGATAATAAACACCCACTCTTATATTGTATATCATGGGTATCAACATGAAGCTCATCATTATCATTTGGATCTTTATTGTATGTGACATAAAATATTGGTGGGAGCCATAATGACTGTATAGAAGAAAAGATCAAACAAATTCTGTGATCACAAATTTGCAGGAAGCAGAAAAATAGTCATATTACAGGGGGCATAACTTTCAACTCCACAGTCCAATATTTCTGAAATTGAAATATGTTTGAAGAAACCTAGTTACCTAAATCCTCATTGGAGTGATTAGTGAAATTTTTTTGTCTCCAGAAGATATTATTGACTAAGTACAATTCTATCCAAAGTGACTAGCAACCATGAATCTGCTAAATCTAGAGAAATACACTCATATTTTAGGGGGAATAAATTTTAATCCAACCATTGGATCACGTTGACTTTCAAACATGTTTTATCAATCCAAATTATCTAAATCATCTCCCAAGCATTTTTTAATATTCTTGGTGGATCAAAAGGTATGGATGTCTGAGTGAACTACTATCAAAACTACCAATGACTGTCATGAAATGATGACAACTCTTCATCACCAACAAATGCCACTTGTCCAAATATCTTTTAAAACATTGAATTATATCTTTATAATATTTACATAAATATTTTATGAAGATATAAAATTAAAAAGGTCAGGGATGTTATCGGAAAGTAAGAAAAAGATTAAAAAGATTGAGTGGAAACGATTTCAAAGAATCAGTTAATATAACTGACAAACATTATCAGGGCAAGAAGATAAATATGCCAGAAAAAGAAAGATGGGGGTTCCATATTCCACCTTGGCTGAAGACTTTGTGTTGCAAGAAGAGGGTTTTTATTTGTTGTTTTCAATTTTAATTGTAGAGGGAGAAAGGAATATATTTTTTGTTTTCAGATTTAGTTTTCTGTGTAGTTGGAAATGGTTGTCTTTTGGATACCATTCTATATCAAAGGGTAGATGTAATACATTTTAAATATTTGAGTTTGGAATTATTTATTTATATTTCTATTAAACTTTGTGTTAATGCAGTTACTTTTGATAAATTCTAGCTACTAATATCTTTTTGTGTATACAAAGAAATCTTTGAATTTTATGTATCACATATTCTGAAATAAATCTTGATCTTTATTTCAATCTGTTGTTTGTAAGTGTTGGGCTGGGAATCTTTGAGTCCTCAGTTTTTATTTAGCTATTTGTAAATTGTCACATCTATCCCATGTTTATGGATAAATGGTTGCTCGCCTTCTATGCCTTCCAGTTAAAGGCATACCATTGATTTCATTCATTGCAAATCCAAAGGGAGTTGTACCTTCACATCAAAATTTAGAGAGTGCTTGCACATAACCATTACAAGTGTCTCGACTATTAGTTGTAGATTTGTGTCTTCTTGTTTGGGCATTCATGAGTTATTTTGAAAGGGTTTTTTTAAAAGATAAATCTATTTACTAACAATCCAACTTTTTTTTCTTACTAGTTGAGTATACACAGTGAAAGACTATGCATTGGGCTGCCCAAAGGCTCCCTATTTTACCAATCCAGGATAGTTCTACCCTGGCTACCAATATATACACCATGTATGATGTCATGTATAACTTTGGGTTTTTCTTCACCAAAAAATACTTCTCATCCAGGATGTCACTCAGGATGGTGGCCCAATCAACCCTGACCCTTTTCTCCTTGATCCTCTCAATTATAAAGATCATCCAATGTTCAAGATGAATGGATTAGGGTAACCCATATAATCTACTAAGCATTTTGAAAGCTACCTGAATATCATCTTTTAAGTATCCCCCCTCATATCTATTTTTTTTAGCTTGTTCTTTGGAAGGAATTAGATTATATATTCTTGGTTCAGTATGTTGTATGCCTCCACAATGTTATTTTTTAACCATTCTAGGCCCTTGTTGATTGAGAAATCATTATATTTGTCAATTCCGTTTGGAAGGTTGAAGACATCCTCGATGTTATCTTGCCATAGGTCCAGGGCACCTTATGTGGCATTATTATTTACTACTCTTTTGTTTGGTATATAGTGGTGAGCCAAGGTCATAATCAGATCCGAGGACAAGACTGAGACTAAATGTTTGATTGTGTTAACTAAGCTTGATAGTACTAAGGCCATGCAGTCAGATGACCTACCACTGGGCTTGGCACATTTATTAAGAACTCTTTCCAATTGAAATTATCGATGTCGATGTCTGTAACCTCACTATGGTGGTTTCTAACCTTTGAAGACACATGGTAACATTTGAATAGGTACTTCATGGGTGATCCAATGATCTATTTTTGCATTCCTACAAGAAAACATTACAAAGATCAATGCCTTATTTAAAACAATGTTCCAGAGAAAAGTATAAATCATAAACTGAAACTCAAAGGGAAGGAGTAACTACTTAGAATCATCATATTTTGGTAATTCTGGCCACTCGAACCTTCAAACACCAAAGAAAATACTAGATAGTGAAAGGTCAAAAATATGGATAGGAATTTAAATGGGGAAAATATTGTTCTTCAGTAAGTTGGACTACAAAGTTATTTTGACATGCGAAAGGCTGAAAGTGCGAAGTCCTAGAACATGGGTGAAACTAAAAGGATAGAGGTTCACAATTGTGGAGATTTAGGGTGTTTCAGATAGCAAGAGTGTGAAATTTCAAAGGTGTGAAGACAAGGATGAATTTTTGAAGGGCGGAGATCTAGACTTGCAGACGTGTAGGGTTTTTCAGATTGTGAAAGTGTGAAAGATCAAAGGTGGTAATGATGGTCCTATCTTCAGTGTTTTGGTCTTTGATAATGAGGTATAATGCAAAATGCCAAAATTGTGAAAGTCCAAAGGCCAGTCTTGACTTGGTAGAATTTTTTCTTTTAGATCGGACTGGGACGATGACTTTTGGCCTTTGGAGACTGAAAGTCCTGTGATAAATGCGACACAAGAAAACAAACAAAAAAAACACAACAAACCCAAATAGATGATAAAAATAGACCTGACACCCTAGGCAAAATTAATGAAAAGAAGCCCGAAAACAAACAAGGGAGGAAAAAAAATAGAAAACAAAAACAAATCCTAAGGAAGAACGAAAAACAAAACCTAAACCTAATGGCAGGCTAGAAAGACCAACCTACTAGGAAGGAGAGAAGGCAGAAAAACAACACACAACATGAGTATAATAAACACGGTCCTAAGAGAGGAGCACAATGAAGAGCAAGCATGCACAGAAGATGGGCTTTGCTACAGCTCGAGGAGACAAAGAAAAAAACAAAAAAGTGAAGAAAAAAATGCGTCAAGTCTATTTTATAGCCTCACTGAGGTGACTTCATGTGGGCTTCAGTGTTTCAGTGGCTAAAATGTTGAAGTCATGATCCTCATCTATTTTTAGGGTTTTGGAGGCCACACCTCTGAAAGATTAAACTATTTTCTTCGACCTTCATGCTTATGGGGTTTTGGGATTTTGGATTTTGAGAGCCACCAAAATTCCCAAAGTCTGAAACTGCACAAGGCCAAAAATACTTGGCCTCTCTTGAAAAGGACCACTTAGACAACATCCAAGAGAATAGGGGGATCAAAATGAAAAAAAGACAAGCAAACGGGGTCCCCATAGAGAAAAGGAAAAAATATGGGGTTTGTGTTGTGGAACCACACAAAGACTGCTGCATGTCCACCATATCTCACACTCTAAGATTCTAGTGCAGAGCCTCTAATCCTATTGAGACCATTGCTGATAACCATCCTTTCTGTTAGCAAACAAAAAAACAAAAATTTGTCCTCTAAATCATTATGGTATTTAATAAATGATAGTACAACATTCAAAGATCATGAATTACAATAGGAATACCATAAGCAAAACAAATATTATGATAAGTAATGTATAACATTCTCCCATAAGGACTTCAAATTGTCTTTCCTTTATATTTCATGTTCTCATACTTCCATCTTTTCAAATACACCTCATACTACCTTGTTATCAATATGTTTCATCAAAATAATTATGAGATCCTATATTTGAAATACTCTTTCCTACATATCAAACTTCTAATACTCTTTCTTTCATATTAGAATTCAAATATGATTTCCTACATATCAAGCTTCAAATATTCTTTTTAGCATATTAGATTGCACGCCTCTTCATCAACTTGATATTAATTCTCAAAGAACATTGATATCAATGAAAAAAATAGATCAAAAAATGATAACAATAACATGACTCCACATAAATATATGGAAATAAATAAATACATTATTACATGAAGGATGTTGAAGTTTTCCATAGTAAAAAATATGGTGGGACAAAATTTCTTGAATGCTCTTGGGCACTTGAAATGTGAAATTATAGTTGAGATCCACTAGACTTGAATTTATTTCTTGTGAATGAGAAGGGATGTCAAAATGAGGGAGGGTAGCTTTCTTATTTACCTCTCCCAATTTTTTTGTGGTGTTAAACTCAAAGGATGCCAAATTTTTTAAAATTCTCACTAAATTAAAGTAATTTTTACACAATTTCAATTTATCCCTGAGCATTAGGGAATCAGGTGACTAAGTTGGCATGGTCCTAGGAATGGGGCAACCAAGTTAATCCTCTTCGTCCAATGAGATCTTGAATTGGGACAAGAGGTGCTAATTGGAGTGAATACGCTAGAATTACATGTAAAATTATGTTGGGGTGAACAAAACCATATGCGTGAGGGTATACATGCTAAAGTAGGACCTAGGTAAGAGAGAAATTGTATAGGGATAAAATTTATGATGCTAAAATTCCATTATTATCATCACATTTGGCATCTAGTATACCCACTAGAGACCCAACCATTAGAGACAACTTGCATGACCTACTAGTAGCTCTCCAAACTAATTGTAGAGCATACTTAGTAAATGTTTTCTATCTAGTGTGCATGCAAACTTCTAGGAGAGTCTAAAAATAAATAAATAAAATATTATGTAAGTCACACATTACATCTCTTTCATATTCTTATCCTATCTCTACATCTCTATCAAAATTCTAGTGATCAAGTTATAAGGATGTATGCTTAGATTTTGTACACCGACATGACTCATTTTTCATGTTTCATGCTCATTTTAAGGATACCAACACATCTAGAGGATGAAAAAATATATATTTTCATTCAGGATGCATGCATGGTTCCTACACATTTGTGCAAAAAGGGATGCATGCAATTCTGAACAATTAAAAGTGCTATAAAATACATGGATAAAGTAGAAAAGGAAAAATAAGGCCTACCTCATCTAGGGGCTTGTCCTCTTGCACCACACTATGAAACTCATTGACTCAGGTGGCCTTGGACTCTCTCCTATGAGGAATTTTCCCTATAGCTTTATATAAAACAAAATGAAAATATTATGATGAATCTGT
>MU227979.1:858815-1011018 GCA_018584345.1 Thuja plicata | reverse complement strand
TATATATTCCCTCTAACATGTTTTAAGTGTTGTACTACCTCATTTTTAATAACAGATTCTCTAGTTTTACCTTAAGCACTAGAAGTATTACCCATGTTCACTTGGTTGACCTTTTCAGTTTTGATAGTATCATTTTTAAAGGTAATTAATGCATTGAATGTACTCAATAGTTTTATGAATATACATTTCTAAGAAAATTTAGTGCACATGATCCATCAAGTCGACCAATTAATTAAAGTGGGGGAAAAAGGTAGTGTTGCAAATTGTACCTTGTGAATTTATGACACCTAAGCATTAGGCCCAGTGCATCTATAGGAAAATACATGATCAAATATTAATATTCTAACATCATGGATCCTTAAAGTAAAGCATTCATGACCCCTAGCCCAAATCTAGAATCAATTTGGTCAAACAACAACACAACATGAAAATATTTGTGTAGCATGAAAATATCCTAGAAAGATTCTGAATATAAAAAGTTCATATTTTATACCAAGCCACTTTTGACATGTGTCCCTTCACTTTGAGGTATTCAAAATGGCTACTCTTGCTCATTTTGAGAAACATAACACTTTATTTCATTTATTTTTGATAATGCAACCTCACTCTTGGCTCTTGCTCTAATTCTCTCAATGAAAGTCAATCAAAATCTAGACACAATATTATGGAAGCTTAGACTTCTCATCTATGCTAGCAAGTTATCATCTCAAGAGAGGGGTCTACATTTTTTAACACTATTTTTGAGTGTGGAAGAAGGAAAAGAGAAACATAACTTGATGTATTTATTGATTTAAGGGTAAAAGTACAAACTTGTGTCACACTTTAGGATAAGAAAATGAACAAATTTTCCCAATAATGTTTCGAATGGAAGGGGTCTGACTATACCAATGTGGATTCCACGTAGCATCCTTGTGGCAGGGGAATTTCAACTGACATATTTCTGGCCGAAACAGTTTCGGCCAAAACCCCATGAGTATTTTTAAGCCAAATATGCTAGATGAGAAAATATTTGGCTTATATGTACTCATGGGTTTTTGGCCAAACCTATTTCAGCCGGAAGAGTTTCGGTCAGAATAGGTTTGGCCGAAACCCCTAAGGTGGCAGCTAAATCAACAAAAAATTTAGAATTACAAAACTTTTGACTTCTGCAACTGGTTTAGCCATCAAAACTCAACTTTCTCAAAAACAATATGCCTTTTTTGTAGAGCTCAGAGTCAAGAATATGCTCATATAATTTTTATAGTATTTTGATTAGATATAATATATTATAAATACAAAATATTGTAAGTAGGTATTTTAAAATTTGAGAAGATGATGATTCAGAAAAAGAAAAAAAATATTAAATCATATCATATTTTTAAAAAAAATACATAGTTCACTAGAGGAGAGAATCCTCTTCGATATGGAATTTGATTTTTTATTGGGATAGATTTGATAGGGAAAATATGGTGGGAGATGAAAACTATTGTTTTTGGCTAAGTTGGACTTTGAATTGTTATGACAGAAAACATATACATTGAAAACCAATTTTTATTTTTTCATGCACTAGCTATATGTCATCTATAACATATTTTGAAATCAAATGAAAATATATTATTTACATATAATTTTTTTGTGGGAACTAGACCCCTGATATTCAGTATTTTTTAGCTTTTGAAAAATTGGCTTTAAAATAAAAAAAAAAAACAAAACATATCAAGTCTTGCTCAAAATAATTATTAAAAATAATAGGCATAAACCTCATCCAATTTTACACATTTCATAAGTTTACATCATCTTCAAATTCTAAATAGAAATGTCATTTTATGTTGTTGAAGTTGAATAGTTTTGGTGTTGTTAGCCTTTTCCTTTATAAAAGTGTGACACATATTTGTACTTTTACCCATCTATATGCCTTTAAATAGACACTACAAAAGTAGATAGTATTAGAAACTAAAAAAATAGAAAAACTACAATAGAAACTACCCAAATTGTAATGTGCCAACATCCCCCCTTATTACATTAATTTGAATAAAAGTGGATCATTGTAAGGGTTTTTAACCCAAACCTTCTAGAGGAATTTGATAAAGTGTCTTCACCAGTCCTCCTTGATCACCTAAGAAACAAAAAAATAGACTAGATCAATTGATCTCCTAACTATAGAACCTAAAAAATTTTCAACAACATGAGAGAACATAAAAGAGTTCTCACACCCATGTACATTGACACACATTTCCTCAAAAATTTCACATCTCCTTTGACTATTCTAACACCTCCTTTAATGTTGCATATGAGATACTTTTCCTCTGAAATTCCACATCTCCTTCGAGTGTGTTTGATGCCTTCTCAAGTACAGTCAAAATAATTTTTCCTCTACTATACAAATCACCAACTAGACATTTGAATTTGAGACACCTTTCCTCCAAAAGTCTATTTCTTCTTTGAGTGTATATGTCTCCTCAACTTCTTGAAAAATCTCCAATGAAAAGTGAATGCACAATAAAGTGCACCCTTAAGAAACTCACTTCGTCTTTCTCCTTGAAGGGACAAATATTATGTCAAGCCCCATCTTTTCTTTAATGATACAAATAGGGTTCCTTGTTGGAAAGAGACACTGCTCTTAATGGATTTTATGCTATCATTGATGATAACTACACTTGTGTCTCATTGCCACTTGTTATATTTTGGTGTTATCGAAGGATTTGATATAAAATTGAATAAGTACGACTAAATAGGTGTAGTGTATAGGTTTTGGTAAAAGGTTTAATATGATTAGGTATGTTTTATCTTTGGGCCACTAACCTAGGAGGAGATTTATTAGAGTATAACTCACCTTATTCTAGCATCATGATAGTTGGTGAGTTCAGATGATCTAGTTATAATTATCTATATATCAATTTTCTTGTGTTCAGTGAAGACCAATGAGAGTATTTTGACTGATCATTCAACAATCCCATAAGGTTGATAGGATAGATTATTTTCAAGTTTATTTTGGTAGATCCAACATTAATGAAGTGATCTATGTAGTTGTTCAAGGTTTGGAACACGTTTTGGGTACAAATCTAGATAACACTTCACATGTTACTTATATGTTCTTGAGGCCGACTAGTGAATATATTATCTTTAGAAATGGCTATATAAGTTTGAGTTTTTATGATGATTTGAGAGAGTGATGGTGATATAGGTTTTGGTTATATGCTATATGTGTGAAATATCTCTAATCTAAGGTTCACTTGACAGTTGAGCAAAGATTTTGTATTGTGATTGCATGGAACTATATTGGCATATGTGATGCTATTTTCCAGTTTATCATTTTGATTGTAGTCCAAATCCATTTGCAAAGCAGTGAGATTTTATAAGGGTTTTAACCACATTTTGTATTTGAGAAGTGATATTTAGGTAGTGTTCCTGAATGCATGTCGATTCCCCTTTTGTAACAAACCTTTAACAAGGTACTTTATTCTGCAAAATAAATACTTGTGGGTATTATCCTCACCATGATTTTTCCCTTAACCGGGTTTTTACAAAAAAATCATGGCTTCATAATGCTCTGGATGTATGATTTGTATTTTAGTTTATTTCTTCTTATTTCTTTTGGTTTATGTTTATGGAATTTGATCAATAAAGTTAAAATAGAATAACACTAATTCACCCCCTCTTAGTGTTCCTTAATTCCAACAAGGCCTCTCATGAAATCAATCATCCCTAAGTGAGAAGCTAACTTGGGATGATAATAACCTCCTACCTCCATTGTATCCAACCTATGGTATGATCTCATTCAGAATCTTGATAAAAATATTTCATTATTAATGGGGAATTTCTTGATGTAAGAATCTCTAGATCGGCAAAACCTTCTGAAAAGTATGAAATAACATAATATTTCAATTTGAAAATAAGTACACCATAGAAAATAATAAAGAGGATATAATTATAGAGAACCATAGATACATAAATTGTAACCACCATACCTATAAAAAATCAATGGTGAATTAAAATATTTCTTTAAATACTATGTGAAAAATCTATGTTTTGCAACCTCTGAGCTGATCTAATGCCTTGGGGAAATTGGTTAGATATTTGATACTCATTACCATGGCTCTTGATGATTTTTCATGCTTGCTCAACATGGTAAAGAGTAGTAATTATTCTCATCCTTCAATGGTAATGGATTACTTTTTGAGAAGGTTTGTTACAAAATCATTATGTGTAACATTAGTTTGAGCTTTGCTCAATAATATTGTGGATTTTCTTTAACAAAAGATTCCTATCCCAAAGGCCTTTGGCATAAGGTCTATCCTAGGGATTTTCAAAGGAAGACAATGAAAAGTGATTATGAAATCACTATATAAACCACTAATCTCATCAGTTTCCTTGGTATTTATCAAAAAAATGATATATATTTTAGAGAAGTGCAACTATAATGGCCTAACCATAGGGTTTTCATGTTATCTAGAGATCTTTGGTACCAATGTTTTCAATAATTTTTTCAAAAAATGAACTTCATGTCACTTAGGGGTAAATTCTTTAAATCTAATGATACAAAGGAAGTTTAGGATACAATTTATATTTTTATGAATATGCTCTTTCTAAAGATGTCAAGAACTTAAAACTTGAAAATCATAAATGTCCTTGAAACTCTTAATTCCAGTAGAACACACTTGTAGATAATTGATACAATCCATACTCTAATAAAATTAGTTTCTCTTTTATAACATAAACTAAAAGAGACATCCCTTTAATGCTATCCAAAACTTTAACATGAGAGATATAGACCAAATTAGCTTTCAAGAATTAGATGTTAGAATAAATTTTCATTTCTTTACCAACGCAAAATTAACCAAGTGAAATAATTTAAAACCTGACAAAGATTAAATTCAAGAATTATTAACCAAAGAGTTTTCTGCTTATGGATGAATCACTCCTCATGTCTTCAAAACTCTAAAATAATTTCTAACTCCTTGTATCATCCTTCAAGTAAAATTCATCTCTACCTACTTATGTTGACTACCCAAAATTTTCTAGATACCTTTCGTTTTCACTACTCTCCACTACTTATTATCTACGCCTATGGTATCACAATGTGACACCGGAGTCAATGGTTCCATATAAGGAATCAAATAGATACTAATGGCAGTGACTTCAATAGCATGATATCCTCCCAACTAGAAACTAAATATAGACTCTTCATTGTATAAATCCACACTACTTCATCGTATAGGAACACACTTTAGTTGAGGCTCTGATACCATATGAGAGCACCAAAAGGAAAGGAGAAACATAACTTGGAATTTTTATTAATTCAATCTATATGCAGGTTTAAATAGGCACTACAAAAGTACACAATTTTAGAAACTAAACAACTATCAAAACTACTATAGAAACATATCGTCAACAATATCTTCTCTCTTATCTTTTGCATCTATTATTTTACGATATCATTTTGACATACTAAATATCTCAGTGAAAATAAAAACTAGTTGTATTTAATCTCACGTAACAAGGACTTTTCTCTAGTAACTAGGGTTTGTTTCTATTACATTATGACTATCATTTAATCAAGGTTTTCCTCTATCAAATGGGGTTTATTTCCATTTCATTTCTTATGTAATATTGTTTTTCCTACACTAAGTGGGGTTGGTTTCTGTAATGATATCATTTATTAATTTTTTTCCAAATCTATCTACCTAGTTGTTCATGTGAGCTGTGTTAGGACTGTAAAAATTTTCTGGTGCTAAGTCTCTTTGTATTATATGTTCATGCCTTCTCCTGAGTTCATTTGATCCAACCCTTGGTTACCTTTTCTTCAAAACCCTAAGTCTCCTGTGCCTTTTATTTTTATGTGCTACTTTTGGAAGAAACTTAAGTCATTTTATATCATGTGTCTTAAGTGTTCATGAGGGGGGGCCATCTCTTTTTAAGTCCTAAGTCCTAGCGGGGCCCGTGTTTTAATTTTTCCTAATTTTTAAGTCTCCGCGATGTTTTATGATTTGAATGATGTTAAGCAGATTAATTTTGATTAGACAAAAAGAATAATGCCTTGATTAGAAGTCACACCAAAGATATTCATAGCAACATCATGCCTGAGTGACACCTATCCGTCTTAAGATCATGGGGTTGTCATCTTCAAAGTTAAAGCACGATAAACTTTGGTTAGAATAAATTTAATCTAATGGTGGGTGCAATTCCATGAATGAAATATGTGAGGAGGTTTATCTTCAAGGAATTGTTCCTATATGAAAAGTGGCTAGTGATAGGACCTAGCCAGGGCTAAAAGGAGTGTAAATTTTTAAGTCAATTCATTTTTGATCGAATGACAAGTGTGATGACTAGAATAGAAGATGCTCCTTGTTTATTCATCATGGGATCACACTTAGGTGAAAAGTTTCCATCCGGAGATCTCACCTTGGTGGGGCTAAAAGATAAAGCATCGAGCAGATTTGGTTTGATCCAATGGTTGGTGTGATGTTGCTAAGCAAAGTTGCACTTGTTTTTATTCATCTTGGGATCACACCTAAGTGACACCTGTCTGGGTTGATGAAGAGAAGCAAAGTGGGACTGAAGGTGCTACATGGAGTTGAAATGTCACTCACTGATTGGTTGCTTTTTCCACTGCTATTGCGATGTGGAGGTCATTTGTTTATTGACTTTTTTGGACCACACAATGTGCTGAGATGGATCCAAATTGATGACTATGTTTTAAATTTCATTTTCTAGTGTAAGAAGCAATGTTTTACCATTGAGCCATGGGTTTTGAAATATGAATAATTAATTAAGAAGTGTGTGGATACCTTGTCAAGAATTAATGCAAATTTCTAGCAGGGTTATACTATAAAGCACTACATTTTGTGATTCAAACATTACAATTTTGAGAGAAGAAAAGCAGAGCCGAGTTCACTATATTCAATCTGTTTTATAGCATCTTTTGAAGAAGGTAATTTTTAATGTCTGTTTTCTTCTGTATTTTGTGAATTTGAGTGTTGGATTGAATTGAATTTTGAACAAAGTAGGGTTTGGCTACACTTAAGCTATTTTTCTATGATACCCTAGTTTCTAAGATGGAACCTCATAGGGAGTTCAAGGGTAAAGTAAACTATCAAGAAAGAGTGGTATGTGATGATTTTCTAGAGCAACTTGATAAGTCTACTAATGATTCTTCCAAAGTAAATGAATTAGTGCCAAAATACCCTTATCTGAAAGTAGGTGATGTTTTATACGATAAAGGAAACTAGATGAGGGATGTGAATATCGGTGTGTCTGGTTTAGCTCTCCTCAAAGTGGTTTTTTCTCAAAGGAATGCTTTAGATCCTAGCAGTAATATTTGGCAATTTGATATGGGGAAGCTAGTGGCTCCAAACATTTTCATGGATGCTGACATCCTACTCCAAGTGGAAAAGAACTATGACCTAGTGGCCAGGGTGGTTACATATTTAGATGCTAACCCTCTGATAAGCATTATTGCTAATGAAATTCATGAAGTTTTCCATTTTAATGAGCCCTATGCCCAGATTGAAGAGATTAATTTTGAATCATTCAAGGAAGTATACAAGGCCCAAAATGATTATCTTAGAAGTGGCCCTTTAAGGGAATATTTTGACAAGGTTGGAGGATTAATTGTAGTAGGTCCTAATAGCCTAGAGCCAATTAAATTATATTATTTCAATATGAAGGAAAAGGGTATGTATTCCTCCTTGTGTCAGATTTTTGGAGAGGATGTAGAAATTGTAATGCCAAGCCACTACATCTTTATGATGGTTCAGGTCCTTCACCCTCATCTTGCTGTCATTTTTTACTTTGCACATTTTGTTGCTAACTTAATTCACAATGGCCTGGTTGGTATTTAGAAGTCAAAGATGGATAAACTATTTGGATGGTATTCAATGTTGATGCACATGTTTCTATACAAAGGTGCAAATTATTATGAGAAATAAATGGATCTGATGAAGATGAAGGATGGTGAAGAAATTCCAGTCCAATTGTGGAGTTTGGAGTTATCCCAGGACATAGAAGATGTCACCTTTATTTCTTTTGATAGATGCTTTGCTTCAAGGCTTAGAGCCCTTTTGTTTCTTGAGAATCCTAGGATCCCAAAATCTTTTTTGTCTTTAATAAGATCAAAGAAGTATTATAATGATATCAACATAGTACAATGATATATATTTTTATAGGGTGTATGGTTTCAGAGGTACTCCATATTTACTTCCTTACCAAGTTCCTTTGAAGGTTGGTATTGCTGAGATTATTAAATAGATTGGTGGTCTACAGGAGATTGCATTGACTGAGAAGAACATGGGTTCTATCTTTCCCACTATCACTATATCCCACCAAATTGTTATTACCAAGGGTGGATGGGTGCACATAGATAATCTTTTGAATCCTTATAAACTAGCAACATCGGTGGCAAGGTGCACTGCCCTGAGGGTTTCTTGAGTGATATGTTTAAGAAGAAAAAGTGGTGCATAGAAATGGATCATCAATTCCACTTTCCTAAAGACATTGTTAGAAATGTGTTCACATTACAAGAATAGGAAGTTAAGAAGGAGAAGTGGCTAGTGTATAAGAAGATTCTTGACTTTGTACAACATTTTGATAGAGATTATGATCCATAGAAGGACTTCAAGCCCTTTGAAAGGAAAATTGATGCTCTAATGAAGCATTTTGAAGGAATTATGAAAACTTTAAATTAGAAAAAAGATGTTGTCATTAAGTCAGATCTGGATAGGGATAAAATTTTCTTGAGCAAGCCATCATTTGCTAGAATTGCACCACTTGGTGAGTATGTTTTCCACCAAAGATCATGACACATTGTGGTGATTCCTAGGGGAGATACATCCCATAAGGTTCATAGAATGCATGATGTGCCTTTTTCCTGAAAATCCAAAGAAGAACAAATAGATGTTGAGGAGCCTTCCAACTCAAAGGGAAAGAGGCCTATTGATGTTGATCTTGAGTCTTAGCCTTCTCCTAAGAGGTAGAAAATGGAATAAGATATACAATAGAGTGGAGGTGTGTATTCACCTTCTCATTCCCCATTATATATTGATGAACATGGAGTAGTAGAGAAATTACTAAAAATGGGAAGCATAGGCCAAATATGTGTTACTCATCAATAAATTGAAGAGGGAATGCCAAAAGCACCCAAAAGGGTTGAAATGGACCTAACTATAATAGATTTTTCTGGTAAAGAATTGGACCCTATCACCAAGTAGGCCAGTGATGAATTATTGGTAGATGATAGCTTTGTAAAAGCTAGGGCATTTATAAAATTCCTTTGGAGGATGCATATTATTCAGTTCAAGGAGACATGCCAGAAAAGGAAAGAGGAATAGCCAAATAAGGACGTGAATGCTATAGTGGCTGAGGTGAAACAAGAAATGATAAATAAATTTGAAATAATCACCCTTGAGGAGGGAAGGAAAATGGTCAGAAGTGCAGGAGTCCTCATTCTTCCAGAATGGGACATTGTTGATGCAATTATGTTTGATATTGTGAGGAAGAAAACAAAGCCTGCACATGATACAAAGGAAGCAACTGAACAAGCCATCAAAGGGGTTGTTTTCAGTGAAGATCATGCTACCCTGGTCATGTGGTCTCTTAAGAGAGAGGATAATAGAAACATGAATGAAGTTGTTAAGGCTAACTATTCTGGTAGCATGATTATAAGGAGAGTTGGGGAGACTTTAGGTGTGGAAGCATTTGGTGTAGTCTTAGAATTTGCCAATTTCAACATGAAAGTGGCAAAAAAGGAATGCAAAGAAAAGGAAGATGAAAGGGTTAAATTTGAAATGATCTTTATAGCTTATAATGCTTTGAAGAGGGAGGTCACTGAAAAGGACAGGATAATTGCACACTTAAGAGGCCAAAAATTGGTTGAAGAATCTCCTCAGGGAATGATTTCCAATTATCCTAGACCCAACCTTCATCCTCTAGTCCTATTATAGAGGTTCCCTCTTCCCCTATTCCCTCTAGTTCTAGATCAGAAACAAAAATCAGCTTGGAAAAGGAGAAACTAGAAGCAAAGATAAAAAGGTTAGAAGAGGAAAGAAAAAATTTCAAAAAGGATCAATCTATAGTGAATTAGAAGCATGAGGAAAAGGTGAGAAATGCAATTTTTCTATTTGTTGAAGTTATAGACCCTAACGTGCTTTATTTGGGTGGGGCGAGAGTAGTAGGTATTTTAAATTCTTTTGAAGAGGGTAAGGCTACTCTAGAGCCAATTTTGGACAAATAGATAGGGATGAAATCATAATTAAAGTTATTTTATTCTTTGTCCAAGAATGAGGATAATTATTATACTACAATCAAGACTACCTACAATTTTGTTAAAATCTTGTTAGAGTTTCCAGTAAGAATTGTCAGCATCCAAAGAAGAGAAAAGGTACTAAGGAGGAAATACTCCACAGTTTGTTTTGAAATATTTCCTATCTTTTTAAAAAAGAATGGTACAATGAAGAAAAATGGAAAATGGATGGGAGAGATGGATGATGAAATATTTTTGAGGCTTAATAGTATCATAAACCTTGAGAGTACCATTTTTTTTGTTCAAACCGTGGATACAATTGAAAATGCCTAGTCTCATTTCAGGTTTTGGAGAAAAGAAGTTCAGTGAATGAAAATAGAATGGGATGAGTTAAACAACAAGAAGATTGAAATTGCTAACTTCTCTTGGCCTAGTAATGAGGTTTTTGCAGCATGAAAGGGAAGATATACCCCATATGAATCAAAGAAATAGGAACATCCCATGGTTCCTTCAATAGGTGGCACTTCTCCAACTTCCTAAAGTAGTCGATAGTTGAAAACATATTTTGTGCATAAAAGGATGAAGACAAAGGCTCCACTTGGAAAAGATAGAATAATTTTTAATTTTTTTGCAAAGGCTCTGTAGTCCAATGAGAATTTTCCTATGAAATCTTGTAACAACTCAGTTGTTGGTTCTATTGTATTTTTTCTTTCATGATGATTCAATCTTTGTCTTTACCTAGCAATCTTTAGCTTATTGCATCCTGGTTCATAACAGGATTCCAAGATTGCTAGAGGTCTAAGTAATAGTAGGAAGTATTGTAAGAAGAATCGATCAATCAACATTGAATTGCAAGTTTTGATCTAGACTTTTGTTATTGAGTTTTAGTAGATTGAGAAAATACAAAATGTACTAAAGAAATATTGATTAATGAAATATAATTGGAGTCCCTTCTTGAGGTTTAATTGTCTTCATGTGTATGCTTTAAATTCTTATGAGTTTGATCTGTAAGGAATTTCAAGTTAATGAACTTGTAAGGTAAATTATGAAATCTGTTTTAAGGTTATTTCTAAGGGGAGTGTAATTCCTAAGAACAAATTTTAGGGGTTTTAAAGATTACATGTGAATTTGATAAATTGGGGATTAAGTTGCAGAAAGTGAGTTGTAAGGCATCTTGATATTTCTTGGGTTTCAATTGGTTTTTAGTAATCTAGTGTGGTGGAAGAGCATTCATATAGACTCTGTACCCTAGGATTTGACATTGGGTAGGGTTAGGGGTGCATGGAAAAATTTAAAAATAATCAAACTTTATTTTACAGTTTTCATATATTCATATTGAATATCTGTGTGTAAGACACATATCCACTGTGTGGTTTTCTAATGAAAAATGAACCAAACTAGGTACACCCACCTTTGTCTGCGGAGCTTGAAGTGTAGAAGGATTTAATCCTTGTTAGTTGGAATTTTACTTAATAGAATAAGCAATTGGGTCACATCAAGTCAAGGATTGTTGTTGTATCAGATTCTACAAAAAAATTTCCAACAAGGTGGAAACACCAAAATAGGTTTTTGAGTGTAGCAAGCGCCTATACAAACCCAAGACTTTTCGTTGTCTTTGTGTGTAGGCAAAAAATAGGTTCATTGAGTGAAGAGAAACATTTGAGATTTAGTATGGCACCATTATTTTCTTTTTTTAAACATACCAGAGTGCATTGTGTATATTTCCCCATGGCACATTGGCATATGAGGCCAAGACTTCATCCTTCTAAGGATAAGTAGTATAGAGTCTTAACTTCCTACTTTTTGAAATTTGAACTTATCTCTATCCATATGTATTACTTAGTTATTCAAAATTTTTATTAGTGTATATAGTTGTATGTTTTATCATTTATTTTATCTTATAGTCAACTAGAGCACTAGTATAAGTGAGGTGGCATAAGGTACATTTTCTCTTTCAGGTCTTAATACCTTGAGGTTCGAAAATACCCTACTCTAGATCTTACAAGTTCAATATTCACTTATAACTTCTAGAGAAACTCATTCATAAGTTGATCAAAGGATTAGATTGAACTATTAACTAATGAATAATATCATTCTAACATAGAAATTTTGAGAGATCATTAGAATATTTTTTCTAACAAGTGGTCTTGATGGTGAAAATAACTACACAGTGTAGTGAAGGAATTTATATGATCACATTCACCATTTTTTCTCATAATTTGGAAGCCCAACTTCTTGGAGGATCGTTAAGGATATGCATGAAAAATGAATTGTGGTGAGATTATGGAGTGAGGAAAGATAAAGTGGTTACACTGGCTAGGATGGATAGCTTCGATTGTATTTGGACCATACTTTTCAATATGGTATTTACGAAAAAATTATGTGGTCGAGGAGGCTATGTGGATGCTAGCAAAAATATTTCAATAGATTCACTAACTGTAAGAGATTTAAGTATAGAGATAGTAATAGGTGGAGAAGGAATTTTGTACCCCAAGGGATATTATGTGACATTAATACCATGGATGTTAGGATTCATAGATACATTAGGTACAAAACATAGAGGATTTTCAATGAGTTTTGTATCAACCATGTGTACTAGAACCTTAGGTACTGGGACATTCAAATAAGAATTGATGATGTTTGAATGAGTATCTTGGGGTGGAGGAACCATCTTTGTTAGGATGAAACATAGGATTCCACTATACTCTAGTTAAATATCTAAACAACTCCAACACTTTGTGATATGAGATAAACATTTCTCTTATATTTCCAACAATGGGAGATACTTTAGGAATGGTGCTTTTGTGATTCAAGAAGCTTTCAAAATCCCTTAGGTTTTCAACAGATTGAATCTAATAAAATTTAATCCTTAGGAAAAATTGATGGTTCATAGTGGGAGGGGATTGAGGAGGAGAGTTACCTTGGAAGTTCAACTGAGATTATGATGTATGAGAAGTCCCAACACCTAGAGGAAAAGATTGATGAGAAAAGATATTAGAGTTTTTAGCGAACACCAAGCTAGGCCTTATATGGCTATAATGATCCAGAGAAATTATTAGACTCAAACTTATTTTAAATATATATTTGAAGTGGTTTGGGCCATAAATCTCATATAAGAGTGTTACAACATTGAGGAAAATTGAGAAAAAAAGAGAAGGGTAGGAAAATGTTTGAAATTTTGAAAGCATAAAAATATAAATTTCTGAAAACCAAGATTTAGGTTTATGCAAAGTTCATTAAAATGTACAATGTGAAAAATGATCCTGTATGAAGGGTAATGAATCCCCTCAAGGATTTAGGTCCCAAATATCCAATTACAAAAAAACCCCCAGGTACCTACATCCCTTGAGCTTGTTCACTATCAAGAGAAGATAGTGTTTAACTAGCTAAACTAACTAATTAAACTATTTAATTCATAAAAGAAATTTTTTTAGGTCATATACACCTTATAGATAGCTCAGTACACTCTTTGTCTAGGACATACCTATAGGTCTAGGATGATAGTGCAATGCACAAGGATCCTATATAGAAAGAACACAAAGACTAATACCAGAAAGTGCATAATAATACACTATTTGTTCTCAAAACTAAATATGTTGAAAACACAATGTAAGGAAATAGTAAACGAAACTATAGCTATGAAAAGACTAGAAGGAAATAAGAAAAAAACTACCATAATCTACAAAATAAATCTCTAGCCAAGGTAACAATATTTTTCGCTAGAACATGCACACAAAATACCAAGATAAAATGTTGCGACAACTTTGTTTAGAGGTTTTCCTTAGTCAAGTCCTCTCTTTTCTGTTTGCATCTCCATGGACAACCTATAGATAAGATTGTAGATGAAAATATAAATTAATATAAATGATAATGAAAGAGAATGATATGTTAATGGAAATAAAATAAATCAAGTACGAAACACAGAGGGTTACATTTGTTCAAAACTAGAAGAAATGTAGCTAGATGGAATGAGGAACAACAAAAAGATCAAGATAACAAAGCTTTAGTAGACATCAATGGTAGATGGAAAGGTGGTAAAGCTATGTGTAGAATAAGTGAAAAAAATGTGTTCTAGTGTTGTGAAAATGCTAAAGAAGTATAGAAAATACAAGGATATCCAAGAGATATTTTTCTAGAATGAAAGAGGAATCGTTGAGAGAGAAAATAAAGAAAAAAAGATAGATTTAAAGGAATGGCAATTGTCCCAACATTGGTGCAATTAATCTACCAAAAGTAGATAGTGCAATTTTCCTATGGCCAAATTTTGTCATGGATATTTGTGGGACATTATCACATCATGTAGACATCTCCATGATGTGCACACATTGAAGCACAATCTGGACCAAACAGTTGGGGAATTAGGCATGACGAGTGAAAAGAATGGTTTGAAGGTTCATATTAAGGTTTGCAATTTGCAATTTTATTTAATTAACTTAAAGAGAACATTCATGTGACATGAAATTTCATAGGATGCAGTTTATGACATTACAAAAGTTTTTACAATATCCTGGCTATAAAATATCAACACAAAATTGACAATAAAATCAAATAGAAATAATTCAGACTCAAGCAATTTTAGAAAACCAAAATATATTTTTGTTTGATGGGAATTGTGTATCCACTTGACTGCTCAAACACCTCTCTCTCTCTCTCTCTCTCTCTCTCTCTCTCTCTCTCTCTCTCTCTCTCTCTTTTANCCTCTCTCTCTCTCTCTCTCTCTCTCTCTCTCTCTCTCTCTCTCTCTCTCTCTCATTTACCTATGTTGTTTGTTTTTCTTTTTTGTACAATTAACACGTGCATAATTTTTTGATTCAAAAAAATGAAAGTTGTTCATATAATTGAGAAATAAATGGTAGATATCCATTGTCTTTTGGATTTGGATCAACGTTGGTGGCATACGATGAAACAATATTCTATATCCTTATTAAATATAGAAGAGAAATATATGATAGGAAATAATAAAATAGTATATTCATATGCAATAAAATTGAGACAAAATCAAAAGAGGAAAGATATCTACCATTGATTTTTCAACCATCTACACATTGACCTTTTTAAATTAAAACTAAAACAAAACAATAATAAATATACATAGTTAAACACACATACACATAAATAAGTTTAGTTGTGTGTATATTATTATTTTGTAGTAAAGTTAATATTTGTATGATATTCTAATTTGAAAAGACAAGTCGTAGATATGATTGGAGACTCAGTTGTATATATTTTAATTTAATTTAGATAAAGAAATACATTATTTCCTTTTTTAAATATAAAAGATAAAATATGTTATAGAATATAGAATTTGTAAATATATTACTTGTTCACATGATTCATGCCTTCTTTATCCCAAAAACATTAAATAGAACCTTGTTTATACTATTATCATAGTTAGAATTCCATTTAAAACTCCTCAAGAATCTAGTGTATCATGTCTAAACGAGATATACTAATGTATCATCAATACATCAAAACACTTAATCTAATCTTAGGTTCTCTTATCTTAAAGGTCTTTCAGATTTTAGAGAGTTCACATATGATCAAAGTGAAAACATAAAATCTTTTTAGATGCATTCTATTGATATTTTTTCATGATTAAACATTAAGGGTACTCTTGATGGGATATGATAGGAAAAGAAATTATGAGCTCTAATTATCTCAGTAAATTGATGATAATTAGTTGTGGTGTTCTAATTTAAATTTAGACAATAAATTATTTGAAAAATGAGTTCATTGTAGGTCTGTTTGACACAAAAGCAAAGAAAGAGGACGTGGACAAAGAAATCGTGAAGAGTATTGAGCTTGCAAAGGATGGGGTGCATGCATTTATTCTGGTGCTATCTCTGAGAAGCCGTTTTACAGAAGAAGAAGCTAGTGTTGTATATGAATTGCAGATGTTGTTTGGAAAACAAATAACTGACTACATGGTAGTACTGTTCACTGGTGGTGACGAACTCGACGAAGAAAATGATGGTTTTAAATTAGACGACTACATAAATGATAGCCCACCAGTTCTCATGGTAAGAGTGCAATTTCATCTTGCAATTTCCTCTATTTCATGTTGCTTATATTCTATAAAATAGTTATTATTCCAAGAATGTGCTTATACATGATTTGTAGTTTCAATTTTACATATAATAAATTATATTGTTTTTTTTTGTTTTTTCTTCTTTTTTTTTTAGTAAAAGTGGCTAAGTTACGATATATTTTATTAATAATAGTAAAAAGTTTACAAACTTGATTCAGGTGGGCATACGAGTAGGAAAGAACCAGGAAGAAAACCTCTGATTTTAGCCCATGCAGATAAATTAATATACTAACAAACTAATCTACCCAAATTCACAAATTCATGAATTCTCCACTCTTTTATATTAAAAAGACATTGATATAGATTAATTCTCCACTCTTTTATATTAAAACGACATTGATGTAGATAGATTTTTTTATAGTTCATGATATAAGACTTTGTATTAAATTTACATATGATTTATAGTAATACGAGAGTATTATATTGATCTAGAATTAACTTATATTCATATCTCAAAATTATTTACAAACATATATTTAAATAATCTAAAATTTCACTATATTCTTTAAGGAATTAAATACACAATAGGAAATTCAAGTTAACGGATTTCAAAGTAAACGAGAGAGGTTTTATTAAGATAATCTATGATTTGAGTCTTAAATTATTTTTTGGTAGTTTGATTTTTTGGATAAGACATATTGTGGGTAAGTGCAAGAAGTTGGGTACTAATTCTGCGGAAGTCTTGTGGACTTGAAAACTGCTGCTAGAAATGGGCACCGATTTTGAAAAAAATGGGCACCCATTTTAGGCTCGGGCACCATATCTAAAATTCAAAATAAGGGTGCCTGTTTTCAAAACGGGTGCACATTTTTTTAATTTTTAATTTTTTTTTTATATTAAGAAACTTGTTTTACATGCCGATTTATTATATTTCAGAAATGGGTACACGTTTTTAAACATGTGCCCATTTTTTAAAATTTGAATTTACAAGACCACCCTTTGCATTGGCTTTTCATTCGGGACAGGTTTGGTGAGACCAAGCCTATACTTGGACCTCCAAAATATTGGCTAAGGCATTTAAATACCATATTTCTGTCTTGCCATAATTTTTTGAAGGTCTTCCTAATCAAATTTTTTGACAAAATAAAAACCCATTAGAGCTCTTACTATCTAGATTTCAAAAATATAAATTTTATGGTGATATGATAAATTTTACTATTTTTACAATATTTATTAATCAAAAGTGGTACCTGAAATTAAAATAGTAAGGTTCACTAAAACTTTAATAACTTTTTCGATTTTAGGTTTTTGAAAAAATAAATTATATGAGCCCAATCTACATATAATTTTCTTCAAAATAAAAATAAAGTGAAATTTTTATCAAATTATGGTGGTCGTACACGAGAGATTTTGAAAATGTACTTTATAGTCAATTAAAAATTAATAAAAAAATTATATTCAATTAAAAAAAAAGAAAAAATATTCCAACCAATCTTTGATGTGTTAGGTACCCTCCCCAAGAAGGACTTAGAAAAATTTATTTATTCACTTCAAAATAGGGTGGTCGTACACATGTGGGGTATGGCCTTGAAACATACATTTTGAAAAAGGGGTTTTCAAACATGCCTACTAAAATATATTTTCTACCATGTGGGTATTCAAATAAATTACATATTTGAAAACTAGACTCCGATCACTACATTTTCTATTAGTGGATTGTTTCGAGATTCAATCTGTAAGTGCCTCAAATTTTGACATCAATTGACAACAAATTTGAAAAACAGGGAAAACACTTCCACTTTTTTCCCAAAAGTAGGACTCAACTTCTTGCAGCCACCCTTATACTAGTTTACATGAAAGGTTGTTTTTATTAATAAAAAAATTGAACAAATAAAAATTCTAACAATTTAAATTTATTAAAAATATATATTTTTAATTTTAAAATTTTTTTTATTGATTTTTATTTAATGAGACTTAATTCTAATGGCTTCATTATCTTTCTATAACAAATTCTTTAGAAACTTTTTATATTTTCTTTACTAATCTATAATAACATTCAAGATAGATAGACAAATAAACATAAAACCATAAGAAAAGGTAGTACTAGGTTGACTTAGTGTGTTCCATTGAAAAGTGAGGTTGTCATTAATTTTTTTCCTAATCCTTGGTTACATAATTTGATATATTGTTCATCTTATGAATTATAATTCTTTTTTAAATAGGTAAAGAGTTATATTATCAAATATTATATACTATTTGGATACAAGTTATGTCATTGTTTTTTTTTTATCTTACGGGTGTTTTTTTTGTTTGTTTGTTGACATTTGAACTTTCACCTCAAAAGTAAAAAGGTTATTATCTTTGTGAATGAAGTGTCATAGTCTTGAGAACCATTAAGTTTTAAGTTGAAATTTTTTATTTTAATTGCTTGAGTTTGATTACATCTTCATCAAGTTTTGTATTACATCTTGCATTATTTAGGAAATCAATTGTATTCAATTATATTTCTTTATTATTTATAAAGAAAATTAATACTGTATTTTAAGAGTTTATATTATTAAAAATATTAAAAATAGTTATTAATTATATTAATATTATTGTAGGACTAACACATCAAATGACTAGACTCTTCCTTATGGCCATTGACAAAATACATATGGTATCTACATGAATTATCACAAGAAAATTCTTTTCCTAAACATATGACTTTTTTTTTTTTTTTTGGTCTCTTCACTAGTTGCTCCTTAAAATAATATATTTTAGCACTTATGAATGTCCATAATATAAAGAATTGTATAAAATACAAAATAAGATTAATGAACTAGAGGTATGTTAGTAGAAAAATATTTGCCAATTATTAAGTTAGTTGTCAATCGTTTAAAAAAATTTAAAAATAATATGCATGACTTTGATCTAAGTGACAAATTTCAAAAATAGTTATGCTTGGAATTTATATGGTTTTGTCAAATACTCAAATGAACAGTTGTGATTATTTAGAAACATGTTCTTAGGCCAAATTTAGATATGTGTATGTGTATGTGTATGTGTGTACACACACACACACACACACACATATGTTAGTAGTCATGGTGCAACATGTAAGACATTAAGTATAATAATAAAAAATTAATAACCTCTAATAAAATATATCTAATATAATTTTATTTTTTTTAAATAAAAAGTGGGAATACCACTAAATATATTTATATAATAAGGACTGGTTTGAGAGCTCAGCTGGGAAAGAATCGGTAAGAAAACCCAGCTTCATAGCTCAATACAAAAGATAACATCTTACCAATAATTCCTAGCTATTACAATTGATGTCGTAAGACATTGAAATACAAAAAGTGTTCACTAACCACTATCCATGCTCAACAACTTAAAATACATCAAGTTACAAATTAGTGATAGCAAAAAAATCATCCTCGGTCAAAAGAAAATATATCCCCAAAAATTATCATGAAATGATTCCCACCAAAATTCAAGTCTACAAGACTTCCTAATCGGCAACACCTATGCTTCGTACCATTTTCAAGCCCTAGTTTGCAGGGCAACCATGTGGGATTTCCATCGACATTGTGGTCACCAAATGCCTTGACACCTGAATACCATATAACTTCAAAAACCAAAATTGCAGAATGGCCCAGTATTTTACTTTACTCTTCCATGGCGTCAAATTCAAAAGATACTAAATCCGGTTGTGTTCTCGATGACCATCCCCAATTTTCTACATTCCAATCATCAACATTATGACTTTGAATGCTATTTTCCTATCCCTAATCCTGAGTAGCTTGTGTCTATGTATCGTGTGTCGGCTAGCAATGGGCTTGACCCCAATTCTCCCTTCTTTGCAAATGACTGTGTATAATGGAGGCCATGTTTATACTGGATTATGTTGCTTGACCAGTGGGTGCTGAATCATATGCATAGTTATCCCCCTCAAGCAATTTAATTAGTGCTTCCATAACCATATATATTTTTCCTTCCCATACAAAACCCAACGTCAACCCTGTTGTTTGCATTACGTCTTTGAGTTGGCGAATGCTTTGGTCTTCTAGTGCCCCTTTAATATTGTCATATATGACCATTACAACATGATTTGAAAGAAGTAAGTGTCTTGGGAACAAGCCGCCTACCGATGCATTCCCTGCCCATAAATCATACCTCTGCATAGCTTTTTGAAGCTTGTTTTCATCCCAATACTGGGTATTGACAACTCTATGAGCTATCTTTTCCAATAATTCAACTGACTGCAACAAGTCCATGGCGTTTGAAAGGAAAATGGAGACCATTTGTGATGGTTAAAGAAATCTCCTTGTATGTGGCTCTATATTCTCAAAGCCTATGATCTTTTTAATTGTAGACCTAGTAATTGCAAAGTGTGTAATGAACATACCGTCCATCACTAAGTCTTCAATGTGGCAAGGGAGGGCCTCTTCATTATCCTACAATGGAATGGAGATTCTATAGTTTTTGTGTAGGACTTCAGCATGATGACTGGGACATTGATCACATAGTGCACATTCCATAGTTTGCAGAGCCATTACCGCTCTTTACCAAATGCCAATGAATTAGCTTGATGTGGTTTAGATGTATTTGGTTGTATTTAAAAGATTGTGTAGGGAATTAATATCCAAGTGTGCCGCAACTCATGCAAAATTCTTTCTATTTAGCTATCAATGAATAGTTTCTATGCGTCCCTCAGCCATGTGATTAATTTGATGCATCAAACACCTCTCTATTTTATCATTAAATGTTTGTACTTTGTTGTTTCAAGAATGAACTCATTGTTTCCACTTGAACTTAATAGACTAGTGACGTGCTTGCTTCGTTATTTGCATTCTGTAATGAGGCTCCTCTTCCCACATGTAAATCTGTGACATAGATATGTAAGTTACCTTCTAGTCATTACTTACTGTAAACTTCCTGTACCTGCAACACCTCATAGGATAGATTCAAAATGTGTTAATGATCTCAACTTGATATGGAAAATGATGTCACTGTATGGTTTTTTATCACAATTATAGAAATGCATCATTAGTTTATCAAGCCAATTATTTGTCTCTTTATTTTAGATAAAAATTTTATCTAATCCCACCATCCTATGTAAATAGAGCCATTGTTCTAGAATGTTACTTGCATTTGTAGCGATTATTTCTATGCCATCACAACCCATATTTGACAAGAGATCCGCTACTCTGTTGCCTTCCCTAAGAGTAAGTGAAATTTTTAGGTATGGAAAGCTATCTAAAATGCACCATATTTGTTTTAATATGTATTCCAGCTGCCAATTATGTGATTCCCTTTTAACACAAGCGTTAATTATTACCTATGAGTCACCTTCTACATGTATGTTCTTGATCCCACATTGTTTTTCCAAAATAAGACCCACCAGCATTGCATGTACTTCTACTATGTTATTTGTCCTTGTAGGTAATGGAGAGGCAGTACATGCCAATAAATTTCCCTTAGAGTCCCTAATGCATGCACCCAATCCTGATATTCCTAGATTTCCCCGCGATGCACTGTCAAAATTCATTTTCATAATCTGAGGTTGTGGAGGCTGCCATTGAACAAGTGAGCAGTCTACTTGTCTAGATGACTTTTTTAAATTTCCCCAACCCATGGGTATACTAAGTTTACCCCATTTTTTTAGTAGTGAGTTGTCCCATGTTGTCAAAATAGGGTTGTAACCACATCTATATATACTTGCATTGACTGCTTCAGATATTGATTTCTCTGTAACTTCCAGAACTGTGTCCACACTTGACGTTTCATTTCTAAATATCCTTTTATTATGCTCCCACCATATTGACCAAACTACTAGAGATGGAGTGCATTTCCAGATATTTTGCAAAAAGTGCATCATGATTTAGTTTTGGCCAAGATTCAAATAGATCCCATAGCTTATCAGGTAGTGGAGTATAATAACAGAGTTTGTTGAGGGAAAATAACTAGTATTGTTGTGCAAAGGTGCATTGTAGTAACAAGTGATCTCCAGTCTCAATGCGGTCTTTACATAAAGGACATTGAAAGGCTTGTGTGATGTGGAATTTTTCCACCCGATCACTTGTAAGGATTCTATTGTTCAATGTAAGCCATGTAAAGCACCCTGCTTTAGGCAGAGTAGCTTGCTTCTAGCAAAAGTAATAGGAACGGGAGGGGACCTTTTCAAATTCCACATTTTGAAGAATTTTTTAACCTTCTTTAATAGAGTAATTACCATTCTTTGTAGGAGCCCAAACCAGCTTATCTTCCTTATCTAAACAATATGCTTGTCTTTTTGTTAGTATGTTGTGAAGTAATTCAGTATTTTTTCTTGTTAGATGTAGTTCTTCCAGATATTTCCATTGTACTTTTCCTAAAAACAAGTTCACAACCATTATGTAGTCCTTAAGATATATCCCCCATTTATTTTTTGTTGTGGTAATAATTTCTTGAGGGATGAATGGTGATATGAGAATAGGTAGTCCATTCTAAGAGTCCCTCCAAAATTTGACATTTGATTTGTTATTGACTTCCCATGTTACATAATTGTATACTACTCTTGATGACATCATGAAGTTCCAAATTGCTGACCCTTTGTGTGATTCTGAAATGGAGAGGATTCGTGTTGTATTATGATTATCAAGGTATTTTTACTGCATGATCTGACACCATTTATTGTGTGGTTTTTTATACATCTACCACACTAATTTTCCCCCAAATGCTTTGTTTTGAGTTGTTAAGTCATGAAATCCAACGCCTCCTATTGTTGGACCTTTTGCCATATCTTTTAGTGAAATTAGAGGAATCTTTTTCTGATTATTCATGTTCCCTTTCCATAAGAAGCCTCTAATCAATTTATGAATTTGTTGTATGACTAATGATGGGGCTTATAGGACATCTAGGTAATAATTTGGGATTGCTGATAGGAAAGATTTGATGAGTAAAATTTTACCACCTAGCTTTCCATTCCATGGTTATGTTCTTAATTCTTTCAATAACAGAGGACCAATAAGTTGCTTTATTTGTTCCTACAAAGAATGGGATCCCAAGGTAATTTGAAGGTAGGATGTCCCCCGAGAACTCTAGGATTTGGAAAATTTTGTTTGAAATGATTTGATTAGTGTTGAACAGGTATATTTGTGAATTTTGTGCATTAATTTTCTGCCCAGATACTGCAACATAGAGGTCTAGGACATACTTTATCCTTCTTGCTTCCTTAACTTGTGATTTACCAAACAATAATGTATCATCTGCAAATAGGGAATGGGTGACTGAAATGTTTGTGCCTCCAATTTTTGTACCACTCCATAATCCCATTGCATTTTGTCTCTTGATTGTTCTACTAAGTGCTTCTTCCATTAAAATGAAAAGAATGGGGGAAAGTGGATCCCCCATGTCTGATTCCTTGAGTGGAAGAGAAAAATCCTTCCATATTTCCATTAATGATAACCAAAAACCAAGCCCCTGAAATACATGCCCTTATCCATTTATACCACTGATGTGAAAAACCAAACTTGAGAAGAAATTGGAAGAGAAAATCCCAACACACTCTATCATATGGCTTCATCATGTCTAATTTGATGACAAAATTAGGAGACTGATCAACTTGTATAGAATGGAGTACTTCATGGGAAACTAAGGCTCCTTACATAGTTTCTCACCCTAGAACAAAGCCTCCTTGTTCTTGGGATATAATTAATGGGATGAGGTGCTGTAATCTCATATATATAGCTTTGGTAATGATTTTATAGATTGTGTTACAAAGTGATATGGGTCAGAAATCTACAAAATATTTTGGCCCTTTCACCTTTGGTATAATAGCTATGTTGGTTGTATTGAAATATTTCAGCATTGTCTTTCTTTTCCTAGATTCTTTCATAGCTGCCAACAACTCCCAACCAATAACATCCCAACATATTTGAAAAAAGAGTGGTGTATATCCATTTGTCCCCGGGGATTTTTCTAAGGGAAGTGAGAAGACCACATGCCAAAGTTCTTGCTTACTGAAAGGAGCCATTAATATATCATTATCTTGTTGTGTCACTAAGATCGGAGTTGCATCAAGTATTTCAATAAGCTATTATTGAGATGGGGAAGGAGCTTGGGCAAGAGCAAGTAGATTTTCAAAAAAAATTACTCCCTCATGTTGGATATCTTAAGCATTTATTAAAATCTTGTCCAATGAGATTTATGATATAGAGAAGATTGTGTTGGTTGCTCGTTTCTTCTTAGCTGAAGCATGGAAGAATTTTGTGTTCTTATCTCCTTCTCGTAGCCACAACTCTCATGATTTTTGCCTCCAATATTATTCCTCACTAGAGAAAATATCTTCCCATTCCTGTTGAAGTTCTCTCTATGTATTATATGTGTCATTGTCCATGCCATGTTGTATAGTATGCTCATGTAATTTTGACAATTGTTTCTTGACCAAATATTTTTGCTGAAAGATATCTTTAAATACCTTCTCATTCCACTCTTTAATGAGGCTTTTAACATTTTTTAGCTTCATTTCTAGCTAATGCACTTTGGTTTTAGCCACATATGGTGAGCTCACCCACCATTTCTTTATCAAAGGCAAGAAATGAGGGTGTCTGAGCCACATTTTTTTAAATTTGAATGATGGTTCATGGCTGTTTGGTACTACTGCATTGTCTATGGTCAGCTGTATCAGAAAGTGATTTGATCTAGGAAGTGAGAGGATATCCAATTGGAAGTGGACATTTTTGAGCTTCCATTCTTGTGATACTAGGAACCTATCCAATATGCAAAATTTTCACTCTTGTTTGTCCATGTAAAATAACTAGATGATGGGACCACATCCATCAGAATATTATCTATAAGGAATGATGAGAAATCATGTATGGTTCTTAGTGGAGGACATATTCCACCAATTTTTTCAAACATGTTAAGGATAGCATTAAAATCTCCTCTGAGAACTGCATTTTGATCACTATGATTCTGAATTAGGTATTTTAAATGATTCCATAATTTTTGCTTATCTTGTGTAGGGGTAGGACCATAGATATTGAGAAGAATTAATTAGAAGTCAAAGCTGGTTACTTCTACCATTTTTCAATGATTATCCTGCCCAATATTTTTAGCATTGATGGTCTTGGGATTCCATAGAATAGCCAAACCTCCAGAAGCCCCAATCCCTTGTTGATGGACTGATGACCAAGATGCCCATTTTCCTATAGATTTATCAAAATTTTCTTGCGACATCATTGTTTCCTATAAAAGAACTATATCAGCATGTATAGAATCAACCATTTGTTTGATTCTATTTATTTTGTCAAAGGCATTTATGCCTCTAACATTCCATGAAGCGATTTTCATTGTTGACAAGGAGAACCTCTTGTCCTCCTTGTCAATCTCTTTATGGAAACAAATTTATCATCCAAAGTAGATTGGATTCCTTCTTTTATTTCTTCCTTTGTTTTAACACTTTTTGGCTTTCGACCACTTGATTTTGGAGTCTTTATGGATTGGGCACATTGTAATGGTGTTTGTTCAATTGAAAGTAGGTTGTGCTAAAATGAGCTATTTGGGATGTCAGTTGCTTCAATATCATGAGGAAGATCCTATTTTAGCTCTTCCTCCTCAAATGACTCAACCTTGACCTTACCTTGAACCATTAGTTGCATTAGATTTGTTGCCTCTGGGTAGAGGCATGAATCATCTAGGCTTTGGTGGTTCATTGAACAGTGTATCTTAGGGAGCTCGATATCTAAATGGTTCTCTGCAAGATCTATGGAGGTGTCCCCAGTGTGCTCAAGTCCCCTGTGTCTATGAGGATATTTATGCTCCAATGAAAATTTGTGGAATGGAAAGTTCTCCATCCAATTGGGGTTATCCCATAGCTGAATATTTTGAGACATGTCATTGGGATGGTCACGATTATCGGTGAAGCCATCATGAACAATATAGAGTGGAAAATCCAATAAATTTGAAATATCAGGGACATCCTCTATATTGTGCTCTAACCTTGGTTTTTCTTCTACTTATTTTGTTTTTACAATCATCTCGCAACTCTTGCCTGAAGTCATGCATCATGTTGTTGTCATGTTTTGTTCCTCTATTTGTATCCCATTGGTGAGGGCGGGGATAATTGGAGATTCATAAAATGTTAATTGGTGCACAATATCATCAATAGATGGTATACAAGATGCCAGGGAGTCCAACTCCAACAAACCTTGATTACGGGGTTTGAAATTAAATTCCCACCTTAGGTAGGCAATGTAGAGGAAAATATAGCATATCATTGGAAAAAGCCTTTCTTGCAATCTTTTTTCCTGACATACTGCTTGTTTATCAGTATTATCTTGTCCCTTAGTTGTTGTTGGTTTTTTCCCTTGTAAAATTTGTCTCATAAGCTGAGTGTGTTGGGTGCATGTTGTTGGGTCAGAGTTATGATCTGGGCATATGCTAATGTTACTTGGTTTCCCATTCTGGAAATCTATGTTTAAATTCCCAAGTCTATGCTGATAGAGATGTACTATGATCAGATCATTAATGACAATGTTCTAAACCCACTCCCCCTATTTTAATTTTATAGTAATCTATTGTTTGAAGGTTTTATGAGTATCCATTAAAATGCAGACTCAAACATCTCGGTGAGGAGCCTCAAAAGGAATAAGATCATGTTGAAGGAAGATCCCCACATTGTTAGCTATATACTCTAAAATCTTTGGCTCTCTATATTCTAGAGGCAGCAAAGGGAAAGAGATCCAGTGTGGAAAAAAATGAGCAATGATAGGATCTGGTTTGAAATTAGGAACCCAAATCATGGTGAAAAGAACCAATCCCTTGCAAAACTAATCTTTATGCTTATTGACCAAGTCTCTAGAAATTTTAGTATGAAAAATGGTGACAAAAAATTGATCTACAGGGTCAATATAAAATATTTATTTTAACCCTTCAAATGATTTCATTGCCCAATTCCTTAATATCTAAAAATGGAAAAGTGTTGGAAGAGAACTTACCTATAAGTGCCAAGTGTCATAGTGTGCCTATAGGTAGTTGCAATAGTTTTCCTGGTAGGTTGATCAAAGCCATACCAGGATCTGAAGGAAGCCTATCTTGGGAAGTCTTCTTTTGCTAGACTTGCTTAGACTTGTTTGGAATGAATGGGGCTTGAACTAGCCAGTTTTTCATGGGGGGCGGGAGATTGACCCCTATGAGTAGGTCCTGCTTTCTCTTGGTGATGTCCTCAAGTGTGCCTGGAAAGTCACACATATACTTCAAAGACATAAAGACTCAATAAATGCAATACACAGACATTAAATCAAGAACACCAGGATAGGGTAACATAGCTCTTCAACATTATGAATGACAATTTACAACTCAAAGCTAACATATGTTTCAGCTTCAGGTTGGCACCTCTGATATTGCCTAAATTGACTTACTCAAGTAAAATTCTTAAAATCAATACCCTAACGGATCACTATGCTAGTCTACACCTCTTAGAATCCACATGAAACCCTTCTATGCACAAGTCACATAGACAGTGAAATTTTATTACAATGCTTGCCTTGACAGATCTCTATAGAACAATAACCAAGAAGTTGTTCACTATAATGGATATTGATTACAGACTTCTAACCTCTTAGTCTCTATCTAATTTTAAAGCTTAAGGCATTTGGCCTTTTATAGAACCAACTTTTATTGCATCGCTAGATCACACCGTTGGATCTCAACAAACGTTGAGCCCCATTGAATGATTCTCCATCCGCATTGAAGGCTCGATTTGAGTCATTGAGGATTCACCCAATCAAAGACTCAGTTTTCTTTCTAGCCCATCCGCTTGTTGCAACCCAAGGGAACATCCTCCGCATTGCATGGGGAATCTTCACAAAGGTCTTCAACCACTAGATTTCCAAATTGCATCCATCCATCGACTAACTGCGCAAACATTGGATTCTCCACTTTAACTCATATCCATCATTATATCTGAATATATATTGAAACAATGCCTTTTAGGGTTATTTTGCACCCAATCCATTTGATATTTTCCCACTATCAAGCTCAAGAGTTCACTTTTGGCCTTCAACAAAGCCTGCCCATTTCACGATCATTAAATTCTCCCCCACTCAAATCATGGTGACGCCCTCAATGCCAATATGCCAGAACCTTGCAAACACATGGGAGTTGATGCACGATAACTCACTTTGGCTCCAAAGAGTTCCTTGACTCAAGGAACTACATGACTTTCTCCTCGGGGTAAGTGCACAAAGATGGGGGACCAAAAAGAGGTATAAGATGCCACTTTTTTCTAAAATCAGCAAACTGTGAACTTCAACAATAAATTTAGGATAGTTACAATCAAATTTTTAAAATGTGACAAAAACAAGAGTTGTTCTACTCTGAATCTAGTTTCTAAACTACTAATTTATTTTTAAAATAGTGGAAATTAAGGCCCTCAAAAAGGGGAAGCACAAAAAGTGGTCATATTTTTTGTGAAAAAACATAACATAGCACCTGGTGTGCTCCCCCTAAAGTGTTAGCTTTAAAAAAAAAAAATTATCACTCCAATGAGAAATTAGCTAACACCACCTACTTTATCCCAGATGTTTCTACTAATTTTTTGATGAAAGTGTGATTTTTTGCCATTTTCCAAAGTGGACACATCCTGAAAACATGAAATTTATGTGTGCTCTCCCTATAAATCATTGAAAACTAATTGAAAATCAAAACTTTTTTTTTTAAGTGTGTAGAATGGAGTCTAGTTTCTGAAAATGTAAATTTCTTCAAAATTTGATGAACGAGCCAAAATCTAAGCTCAAATGAACACACGTTGGTTTTTGACAAAAATTGGACATACTTAGAAAATAAATTAGAGATGAAATGCTTAACATAATGAGAATTAAAAATAAATTAGATGGTTAGATAGCTATCATAGAGATCTACAATATCATGTCATCTGATTTTATCATTATGGAACCACGTGCAAACCTAACAGGGAGCACACAACAAAAAAATGTTATTTTTTTGTAGGTTTGCTAGAAAACACATCTCAGACCTGTTTGAATCCTCCAAGCCTTTGGGTTGGAACTCCAAGGAAAATCCAAGCCTTAGGCTTGGTAAAATTCAATGTCATTAAAAGGGCGTATACCCTATAGGGCGCACACCCTATACTCACAATAGGGTGTGCGCCCTATAGGGCGTACACCCTATATTAGACACAAAATAGCAAAATGAGAGAGAGAGAGAGAGAGAGAGAGAGAGAGAGAGAGAGAGAGAGAGAGTNTAGCAAAATGAGAGAGAGAGAGAGAGAGAGAGAGAGAGAGAGAGAGAGAGAGAGAGATTATTGGTTAGAGATAGTTACTAAAGATAAGAAACAATAATAGTTTAATAATAAAACCTGTCACTATAACACTTATACTAAAATTGTTTCTAAAAAATACTAACATAATAAAATCTAACCCTTATGATTAGTAATGTGATATCTTGTAATGTTTTGTATTTGTTTTCAAGTGATTATTTGTGAAACTTTAGAATGCTTAGGGCCTTGTGATTATCTTGGCTCTATCTCCTAGCACCTGGGGTGGAACTTCCCCAATTTAACATGGTTGGGTGGCAAAAATCTTTCGAGGTCCTGTTCGTGGTTCGTGACTTGGATGTGTTCAATTCTATGAATTAATGAAGACCTTTCTATTATCATTCTTACTAAAAGAAAGATGTAAATATATGTTGTAATGCCTTCAGGCCAGTTTTGTACTTACTATTGTAATGATATTCATTATCAGAAAAATTTAATTATAAAGAAAAGCAATGTAATTGGGAGGGATAGTTCTAGGGTAATGTAAAGTGTAAATATTGAATTAATCTCTCTATCTCTCCTATTTTTAAATAAAAGGGAATGTTTATTATGCTAGGGAAAACATGTAGTACTTTCAAAAGATCCATTTCATAGGTCTAGGGAACCCTCCGGTGCACTCAGGCCACCCGAATGAGTCCTAGCCTTCTATTATGGATTCTATCATAAGACAAGTACTAAAATCACATGAGTAACATATTATAATGCCAAAAAAACCATGTATAAACATTCATAAGGTAAAACATATAACTTTCCAAATGCATTAACACAATGTTCCATAACTTGTTCATAAATCTAGGGAACCCTCATGTGCCTGAAATTTGGCTAAGTCCAATTTTTTTTAAAAAATCCCCAAACTCTAAAATATGCATCTTAAATCCTATGAAGCTAAAAAATATCTCAAACATCTTGAAAGGTATTTATACAAATATAACTTAAAGTATAAGAAATTAATTAAATGTATCAAACTTATACTTAAATGTTAAATTTGTATAAATCCTGGATTCATATTGGAACTACTATGTGTATATATATTGAAGAGATATATTCTCTATTGTTATTGTTTTCTTTCTGTTTCTTATCTTTAGTAACTCTCTCTCTCTCTCTCTCTCTCTCTCTCTCTCTCTCTCTCTCTCTCTCTCTCTCNTTTTCTCTCTCTCTCTCTCTCTCTCTCTCTCTCTCTCTCTCTCTCTCTCTCTCTCTCTCTCTCTCTCTCTCTCTCTCTCTCTCTCTCTCTCTCTCTCTCTCTCTCTCTCTCTCTCTCTCTCTAATACAAATAGACCTTCTTAAGGGGTTGTAAGTGGTCTAAGGGGTCCTAGGACACATTAATGTGTCATAAGAAACCTTAACAACCATTATGACCCTTAATATGTAGAAAGAGGGGTATTCAAGGGTCCTAAATGTTCAGAAGGGGTCCTAGGACACATTAATGTGTATTAGGACCCCTTTTGACCCTTAGGAAAGGATAGGACCCCTTACCATTCATTAGTGTATAGTAAGGGGTCCTAAGGGGTGATAAGGGGTATAAGGAGTCATAGGGTACATTAACGTGTCTTAGGACCCCTTAACAACCCTTACAACCCCTAAGGTATAGAGAGAGGGGTCTTCATGGGTTGTAAGGGGTGATAGGTGGTCCTAGGAAACATTAATATGTCCTACAACTCCTTATGATGCCTTAGGAAAACTTACAACCCCTTATCATACATCTTAGGGATCTTAAAGTGTCCTAAGGGGTCATAAGGAGCTCTAGGACACATTAATGTTTCCTAGAACACCTTAATGTCTCCTAGAATACCTTAAAAAATCTTATGATATCTTACCATACATTAGTGTATGGTAAGGGTTCCTAAGGGGTCTTAAGAGGTCCTAAGACATAGTAATGTGTTCTATGTCAGGTTAAAAACCCTTATGACACCTAAGATGTAGAGAGAAGATTCCTAAAGGGTACTAAGGGGTCATTAAGGGTCTTGCGACCCCTTATAACCCATTTCCCTACATCTTAGGCATGATAAAGGGGCCTAAGGGATCATAAGGGGTTCTAGGAGAAATTAATGTGTCATAGGACCCCTTAAGACCCCTTACAATCCATTAAGACCCCTTGTCATACATTAGTGTATGATAACGGGTCCTAAGGGATCTTAAAGGGTCCTACGACACATTAATGTGTCCTAGGACCCATTAAGACCACTGAGAAACCCTTAGGACCTCTTAAAATTCATTATCTTATTGTAAGGGGTTGTAAGGGGTCCTACAACATAGTAATGTGTTCTAGGACCCCTTAAGGCCACTAACAACCCTTTAGAACCCCTTACCATTCATTAGTGTATGTTAAGGTTTTCTAAGGGATTGTAAGGGGTCTAAGAATTCCTACAACACATTCAAAACCCTTACAATCCCTAAAATTTAGAGAGAGGGGTTCTCGAGGGTCCTAAGGAGTCATAAGGGGTTCTAGGACACATTAATGTGTCCTAGGATCACTTATGACGTCTTAGGACCCCTTATCATATATCTTAGGTGTCTTAAAAGTTTGTAAGGGGTTATAAAGGGTCCTAGGACACTTTAATGTGTATTAGGACCCCTTAGGACCCCTTACCATTCATTAGTGTGTGGTAAGGGGCCCTAGGGTGTTTTGAGGGGTATAAGCAGTCCCAGGAAACATTAATGTGTCCTAAGACCCTGTTGACAGGACTCTTGCGATCGGGTCTGCCAACAGAGGTAAGTTTTCACTAGGTACCAGGGTACTAACCAACTTCTCCTATAAAGGTTATCTGGGGAAATGAGATTCCCTAGGCCTCCAAGCACGTGAGAGTTGGATCTCGATAGTACGGGGCTCGGTTGGGAGATGTGACTATTTTTTGAGGGGGATAGTTGGTTATCTTTAACTCATTCTCTCTAGGGATTTAGGTAAGTGGGGTTTCCTGCAAGCGTGCATTCATTCTAACAAATAAAATTCAAAAGATGCTGCAGGGTTAGAAATATTTCATCTATATAGAGTTATGCTAAATATTCAAGACATCGACAATTCTCTAACACACTACACTAAATACCAAAGAAATATACAACCATTAGTTCATATTTTATCAGTAGGAAATGAAAGGAGGTCGTTAATCTACTTTAAGTATCAGAGAAAAGGACATGAAGAACACAAAGCATAAAATACCATTAACCCAGAAGACAAAATGCCAACAACATCTTTGCTAGAACTCTTCCTTCTTCATTAACCTCTCTTCCAGCAAGCACTAGTGTGTGGTACAATGGTGGCTCCAAGGGAGCATCTAACTATTGAAAAAGCTTAGGAACTATGGAGCATTGAGCTCTGCAACTAAGAACTTGAGAAAACCAAATTTCTATTAATTGTGGACTACAAAATCATCAATTTTTCTAACCCCTGGAATGAGGTCAGACTTATTATTTATACACATCTTTCTATCTAACCCTAACACTAACTTATTTTACACTTTATAATAAAATACATTATCCAGTGGCTGCTACTACCTGTACCACTCTACAAAAGATCTAGAGATGGAAAAGGCCTGTCATGTCAGAAGAATAAGACAAGAGAGGTGGAGTGGAAGAATCAACCTCAAAAAGAGAGCCAAAAAGGAGAAGGAAGAAATCTGATCCACTGAGGATCAAGGCTACATGCCTCATAAATGGGAAAAGTGACACCCTGTCTCCAATGTACCAGGTGTAACATTGAAGCAGTGCCTTGGAAAGACCATCTGTTAGAAAACCTCTTTCCGATCTGACATGCCTTGATGTAGCTATCCACTTTCCCACAACCTTTGACAACCTCTATTAACTACTACCCACCATCTTGGAAACCTTTATTAACTAACTTGAAAGTGATCGGTCAGCCTTGGGGACTGGGACACGGGTCACTTAAAGAATACAAAATGTAGGATCCGGAAGTCCGGGATCTGGGAACTTACATTCCAAAAGAATAAAGAATACAAAATATTTTCCTTGAGTTTTCTCTAGCTCCTAGAGAATCTCTATTGTTGCTTATTATCAATGAAGGTCTGGAGGAGATAGGAAATTCCATCTTCATTAATGTCTTTAAGGCCAGCCTGCTGGTACTTGGCAACCTCAATCTATTCTCCCAGGTCTGGAATATTTCCCTTAAATTCTTCTGCTATCTTTTCTGCATCATGACCACTGAGTATCATGTGAGTTATTTGCATCATTTTAGCTCCGTCTATCCCCTCCGGGGATTAATACCTTGATTCCATTAATTCATCAAACTTCCCCAAAACATATTCCTCCGGCGTGCATGTGTCGGTGCTAAATGGATCAACTCCGAAGACCTTCAAAACAAAAAACTCATATAAATTGAAAGAATATTGGACTGAATTGACCTTTTCACACAAAGTCCCCACCAGTTACTTGATGACACCCAATGTGAGGTCAAGTCTGGAGTGCTGGGTCCTTACAAAATCAAATGATTCTTCTCCTCAAATTCTAGACTCAGAGAGAATCTCCTCTCTAAGGCCGATGAGTTCTTCTAACTCAACCTTCCATGCCTCATAATTATTGATGTCTCCCTCCCATATGTTGATGGTGGTTTTGGCCTAGTGTAAGACATGGCAGGCCGCATATAAATCTGGGAGTGTGGACACCAGAAAATGCCAGACATTTCCCAATTGCAAGGCAACCCATTCATCAACCACTTGGGCCTTTTTCTTCATTTCCCGTAATGAGTCTATATAACTTTGTAGAAGTGGTGCATTAGATATAGAGGCCCCCAGGGGAATAACACTAATAGGCTACTCCAACTCAGTCAGCAACCCCATGAGGTTTGCATTTTTCTCCTTTTATACCTTGAACTTTTGAGCTTCTTTTTTGTAGAGAGCCTCTATTGCCTTGGCTACTTCTTTCAACGGGTTCAATTCACTTTGTTTTCCTCTCTTCCCCAGTGAAACCTCTATGACATTATAATCTCTGGCTTTAGCTATTTCCTTGTTTGTATTCAGGGAAGGTGTCACAATTACTATGACTGCTTCTCTGCCTAGCTAGGTTCAAAGAGTGTGAACTGTTTGGGCTTTCTTAACCTTAGGTGGGTTCTGCGCTTGAGCCATCATCTCCACCAAAGAAATATGGGATTTGGGTGTTGATGGGGCTTTTCTCTTCTAATATTATACAAACCACTATGGTGGTAGGGGTGGCTTTGTAACCAAAATCTTCTCCTGTGACTTCTCATCGATATCCTATTGTGCCAACAGTATGAGCCCCTTCTGGCTCCTTCCTTGTATCTTCTAACTCACCAGTGACATTTTCTCTGGTAGTACCTACATCTTCTACCCTGCTATCTATATCCTTGGCAACATTTGGATCTTCATTGGTTGCCTCAGGGTTTCCTTCTTTATCTTGTTGTTTCTCTTCTTCAACATCTGTTGCTGGGGTGTCTTCTTCTGCTGGTACATCTTTTGGTAGTGGGGGAGGTAACAGGGTGAGATTCAATGTTTGGGCCATAGTGATTACCTCCCTAAATGTTACCTTTGGGAGTGGTGTTTGGAACATGATGGTTGGGGTCATAGTTATTCTCGTGGGTCCAGTTTCCCCAACTGATGTCATTTTTTTACTTTGCTTTTTTTGGCCTGAAACTCCAATTTCCTATATTTATGGGACTTTGGAGGAAATCTCTTGCTCTATCTCTTTTTCCTATTCTATTTGTACCTCCTGATCCTATACAGGTTCCTGTTCTGGAGCTTCCTCCCGCTCTAAGATTTCTGCCTCCAGTTGCATGATATCTCCCTACAAATTCCCAAACTTGTTAGCCCTTAATACATCATCAAATTCTTCTTGAGGAAGAGGATTTTCCAAGACATGAGTGTGCTCTAGTTCTTTTTTTGGCTCTGGGGAGTCAGAAGAAACAATTTCTACTTGTGGGATTTGCGGCATCCCAAGCTCCAGTTCTATCTTTGGCTTTTGGTTGAGCCTTTTCTTCCACTTGGTAGCCAAAGGAGGCCCCACATCCCTTAGGGCTACTTTCTCTTCTTCTGGATCTATTCCTATCTCCCTAACCATTAATTCTGCTAGTGAAGGGGAAGAGGGAGGAGAGACAGGTCTGGTCATGAGCACCAGAGTGGCCAACCACGACATTAATTTCTCCCTCATCTGCTGGGAGCCCACTATTGACTATTTCAGTTGTTATTTTATGGGGGTCTCCTATATAGTTGGAGTTTCCATTATTATTTTTCCTGTATCCTCTCCCTGTGAAGAGGTTCCAGCTCCGGAAGAGCTTCCAGCCTTGGAAGTCAACTTTTGTACCATCAGACCAGCCCTATGGGTACTCCTAGGGCATACTCTCTTAAAGAATTCATGGCTATACTCGACCACATTACGAGTGGTTTCATCAATGGTAGGCCCCTCCTAGGCATTCCAATCTACTAGTGGGAGGGCCATCTTGTCAATCCCCTTTGCCTTGTACTAGGGGTTTATTTTGGGTCTGGCATCTTAGAAGTCATCTGGAAATTTCTGGAGCTTCAACCTTTTCATCATCCCCATAGTCATCTAGACATAATGCCAGCTCTAGACTTTGACATCATCCTGGAAATCTTCCTAGAAGTCCTCCATGTGATATCGATGAGGCTTTGATGCCCAGGGAAGTGCTAATGAAATTTTGCCAAGCAGATCAAATTTCTTTCGTGCTAGATAAAATTCTTCCAAGTTTAGGCTCTTGAGTTCACTGTCTGCCTCCTTGGCTACAACTAGACTGCATGAGTAATTCTCACAAGTGATTGGGAATGGAACATTCATCACCTTTTTTAAAGTGTACAAGGCATGCAACTCTAGTAGTTGTCTACAACATTCCAAGAGAATTATCTTGTTCCCACAATGTTTGGGCAACAAGTAAGGCTTACCGGAGAAGCCAATTATCCTTATGTAAGTATGTTGCTAGAATAAGATGTAGTAATGGCCATAACTTCTAACTAGATCCATTGCCTCCTTGGAGAGGTGGTATCCTATATCCTGGGTAGGCGTGAGTAGGTTGTAGTAGATGAAGGCATCGTTCACCCGGCAGAAATTGGGGAAACTAGCCTCGCATTGAATTTGTGGGAAATAATCCCAGAGAACCTTTTGACCTGGGCTAACCCCAAGTACACCTAATGTCAGTAGCCCATTGGTGACGAGTCATTGTTGTGCTAAGGCCTAGAGAACATAAGAGGTCATATAGAATTTGCACTTCTGGGCCACCTGAAGGAACTGAGAATCTACATAGTTAAATATAATGGTAGCCCAATAAAAGTATTCCCCACCGGTGGTGATGCCAAGAAAAAAGTAGTACATCCAACCTAAGAACTCTCAGGTATGGGGTTGCCCGAAGATCCGGCATAGTGCTATCATCCCCATCTAGATACTTTCTTTAAAATCAGACTAGGGGATCTCTAATTTTATTTTCTTGGGGTCCCTCTTTAGAGTCTTGAGCCAATGGTTGTTCATATATTGCTGGGTTGTGACCTCTAGCTTCTGAAATTGCTCTAAGGCATCAGATCTGGTAACGATAGCTAGGTTATCAAACTGAGGAATCCCCAAACCTACCTAAAAAGTAGTGGCATTGAGAGACACCATGGGGGTGGGATATCTGATCGGGACCAAGGCTACGAGTATGACGGCCTAGATAGAAGAGTTTTAATGTGTTGTAAGTGTGAGAATGAGCTTTGGGGCCTACACTGAACATGGGAAATATGCAGCCTTTAGAATCCCAGAATCCTCGACACTGCTCGCCAATGGATCTGTGAACTATCACTGAATGAACATTATCTTGACTAGGGCCTACATCTTGGCCCACATTCCAACACTAGTGTTGATAATTAACTAAACTTGGGACTCAATCTTTCATCCCATAACGATATTGTCCTTTAGGTACTTCATGCTGAGAGGCAATTTTTCTAAGGCCCTCTCAATTTTGGATCTGATGACTGCCCTGGTGACCGCCATGGAGGGGAGTTCTGGACTACTAGGTGGTGAAGATGGGGAAGCCTCAGACATAATGAAGGTACATTGCTCCAAAAACCTGCAAGGCAAGGTGACCATTAGAATTCATAAATAAACATTATTTTGGGATCCAGAGATCTTACCACTGAGGCACGTCCTTAGCCTAAAAAGTTAGTTTTGGTTCAAGATCCTGAAAAGTGTATATATATTGCAAACTTGAGATTAACCATTATCCAGGCCTAGGGATTCCAGCATACTTAATGGGAGTAAGATGTGGGCTGGTGAAGACAAAAGACCTGGGGTCCAGAAAACTAACCATTGGAAGATGTGAGTGAAAAGTGAGCCACCAAGCCCACGTGGATGTCACGTGGCTATGCAATAAATAGGGAGTTATAGTGATGGCAGTGCCAACTGTCTAAAATCTAAAAAGTGGAGGTCACTTGGACAATCTTGAATGCATATGTGAGACATAAATAGATCATAAAGGCTGGTTTATAGAGGAGAGAGAAAACTGCCTGGTTGAAACTAGCCGAGAGCCAGGTTTCAAGCAGGCGGTATTCTGTCTGGAACAAACTCACAAATTTTGGACAAAAAGGTAGATGAAGCACGGTGAGATCAATGTGAGACTGGATGAATACACACAGAATATATATCTAAGTACAGCAAGGTTGAAAGGTATATACATGGAAAATGGAAGGATATACATTAAATACACCAAATTTATAGCAGAACAACAATGCAGAATGACAACCCTATACAAAATTGCATAGAAAATGTACAACATATACAATAACTACACCACACAAAGGGTGGACAACCCTTTGGCAGAGCTGACCCACCAACAGACAGTGAACCAGATGACCAAAATGCAGAAACAACATGAACAAACAAGACAGGAAATGCAAACCAAACACAACAAAAAGTAGGAAAATGAAGGAAAGAAACAGAGACACCAACCTAAAATCCAAAGAAGGGAAAGGAAGGAAAGGCACTCTAGATGCTCTACAATAGCTTCCACCTCCAAATGATTACCAACCAGTGCCAAAAACAACTTGTAATTGCTCAGAACAACTTAGAATAACTCACACTTAATTCTCGCTAAAATCACTCTGAAATCGCTTATGTATTTTAATCGTGGTAACTGTGAAAATGATAGGTGATTACTATTTATACCCGAGCTGAAAAGAAAATTACCTTTCCTTCTGCAAACTCTAAAACAGGTAGACCTCTGGACTCTGGGCTCGGGGATTCCGTGCGATCATACCCTCTTACAAAAAGAAGACATCGTGGCATAGAATCCTGGAGACTGGGGTCCAGCTCATGGACAAGGAACAAACAACTCAGGAATCAGGTCCCGAAGACATGAAGGAAAAAAACACAAAGAAAAACCAACACCACAGGAAAGAAAACCTAGAGAAGGAAAACAAAGCAATAAAGGAAAAAAAGGACAAGGCAAGAGCCAAAAGCAAAAAACAAAAAAAAAAGGGGGACCCAACATTTTGCACACAAAATGTAGGGACGGGGATGTAGGGCATAAAAAATGGTGACTATCTGGGATGAATGCCTTAGCATATTTGAGAGCTATAGAATCTCTGGTTAGCAAAACTGGAACAAATCATTACTTGAGGCATCTTACTTCCAAAGAGCAACATGTTTGAGAAAATCTGACCATATGCGATTTAGTCCATAATCCTTTCATTAGTGGTGAAGTGTGTGTTTTGGAAGGAAATCAAGCTGATGACCTCTGTGAGAAGTAGAGAGGAGGTACTAAGTATATCAAACCCCAAAGTCCTCAAATTCACTTGTTTCTCCCAGAGACTAGAGTTTCATCCCATTTCCCTCTTTTTTTTTGTATGTTTCTGGGTGGAGGGAGATACTTCTTTCACCATCAAGCTTAAGCTTAGCTAAATTTAATGGTGGTACTTCTTTCACCCTTCCAACCACCTTAATATGATGAATTAGGGAGGAAAACTCCAGATCCAGAAAGAATCTTTTAAAAGTTCAGACTTGGGTCAACCAACTAGTGCAACCGATCTACCCTTAACGTGTCTGATTACTTATTCCTTAATTCATTATTTCACTGACTACCAGACTTTTAGGGATAAATCCAATGAAGATTACTTATAATGTAATACCAAACTTGCAAGATAAATCTAGAGACCAGACTAATTCCATCATGCTAACAATAGATTCTTAAGTTCACCATCGTGCCAAAGGCGGCATCCTGGAGGATAGATGTTATGTGAAGCATACCAGTCCTCACAAGAGGGGAGAAAAAAAAATGCTGGACCCAAGAAAGAAAACAAAAAAAAACCAAAAATGAAACAAAAGAAAAAGGGGTGGTCCCGGAGGATGGCTAGCAAGACTGTTTACAAAGCAAGGCATCTCCCAATGAGGCACCGGGAAAGAAATATTTACAAGAAAGAACTTTACATAAAATACAACTCTGGGCAAATCAGCCTCATTCAAAGTACTGTTTGAGGAACTATCCATTGATGAGCAATGGGATAGGTTCTCCAGTCATGGTGTTAAGGTGGTAGGTATTTTCCCCGCAAATATCTGAGATTAGGTATGGCCTGAGCCAGAGCCATTGGAACTTGGTGTGCTTTCCTTTATTTTCCCATGTCTTGTCCCACAATAGGACTAAGTCCAAAATCTAAAAGGCCTTGTATTGGGCTCTATGGTCAAACCATCATTTTACCACTGCTTGGTGATGTGAAAAATATTCAAGGGTTGCGCCTCATTGTTCCTCCATCCGCACTAGATTCAAGAGCTAAACCTCCACAATATTATCTCGGTTGTTGAATTCCTGCATAAACTGCAAAACTGGGATCTGTAAGTTGATTGGGAATACTGGGTTCTGGACATAAACCAGATGGAATGGGGACATTCCCAAGGTGGCCTTAATTTGAATGTGATCTTCCTAGAGGGTGAATTTCAACTTTTGGTGCCAATCCTGGGGGTTCTGTTCTAACAGGTGTTTGATCACTTCAAGAAGATTTTTGTTTGTTGATTCGGCAACACCGTTTCCCTAGGGGTAATATTTGCTGGAAAAATTTAGAGTGATCTTCCGATTATAGGTCCATTCAAGTAGTTGCACTGAAGAAAATGCCAGACCATTGTCACACACTATAGCAAAGGCCATTCCAAATCTTGTGATGATGTTTTCTTCCAAGAATTTGATAACTACATATGTCATGTTGTTTTTGCATGGTATGGCTTCAGACCACCGGGTGTAGTAATCGGTTATAGTTAAGATGTATTGGTGGTTGGCAGACAAGTTGGGATTGATTTCTCTGATAAAGTCAAATTCCCATTGGGCAAAAGGCCTAGCCTCGAAGACTGGTTGTAAAGGCATAGTTGGGTTACACTCATGATGTGTCGCGGTCTGGCAGGTATGGAATCTCTAAAAATGAGCATAAAAATCTTTAAAAATGTAGGGCCAATAATATCTAGCCCAAAGGATCTGATGGGCGGTGGTGTCAGCTAAGCCATGCCCTGTCCCAAACTACCCATGGAATTCTTTGATCATTTTCATAGCTTGGTCCCTATCAATGCACCAAAGGTACAGTCCCTCATAGTTCCTGTGGTAAAGCCCAGAGTTTTTGATCATAAAGTGGGAACTTTTCATCTATAGGGTGCGGCATTTATTGGGAGGTAACCCCTCTAGGCATCTATTTTTTAACAATAGGTACACCAGATTGGTGTACCATGGGTCTTGAGTGATAGAATCCACTATGTATGTTTGACATTCTATGTGGGGAGTCTCTTCAGACATTGCTTGACTTAGTCCCTGGCCTCAGATTATCTTCATGGGTTGCATTTCTAAATTGTGTTCGTTGAGGATGGCCATCCATTTCCCCTGTCTCTCACCCAATTCACTCTACATCAGTAGAGATTTCATAGCCTGGTTTGGGATGATAGCATGCACCTTGCTCCAGAGAATGTAATGCCGAAATTTCTTCACAGCGTGAACAAGAGAAAAGGCCTATTTTTCCAATGACGACTATTGGAATTTTACATTTTTAAAGGGGGAGATCATAAAAGCTATGGGTCATTCTTCCCCCTTGACCTTTTGGGTCAAAACTACCACGGTAAAATGCGGTGAAGCGAAGGAGTAAATATAAAATGGGAGGGAGTAGTCTGGGCTAGCCAGAATGGGTGCCTCCATTATCATTTATTTAATTTGGATGAATGCCCATTTTTCTTTAGGACTCCACTCAATATTGGTATCCCTTTTCATCATTTCATTGAGTGGCTTAACTATCTTAGCAAATCCAATGATGAACCGCCAGACAAAGTTTATCTTTCCAAAGAAAGATTGCATCTCTTTCTTGCTGCCAAGCATTTGCAGATTTAGTAGTGCTTCAACTCTCTCAGGGTTGATAGATATACCCTTTTAAGAGATAATGTGCCCAAGCAACTTCCCTTTAGTGACCCCAAATAATCACTTCTTGAGGTTGAGGGATATTCTGTATCGATGACATCTCTCACAAATCTAGGCGAGGTGGGCGGAATGGTCATGCCTATCCCAGGAAAAGATGGTCAAATCGTCCATATAGATGATTATGCACTGATTCACAAGGCCTTTGAACACAATGTCCATAGCCTTTTGAAATGTGTCCCCTATGTTAATCAAGCCAAAGGGTATCCTCTAATATACAAATGTTTCACACTTGGTGATGAATGTCATTTTGTCTCTATCTTCATATTTAACCATAACTTGGTTGTATCCAGAGTATCCATCTAAGAAAGACATCATCTATGACCCATTCACTGTCTACAACACCTCATCCAATGAGGGGAGAAGGTGATTATCCTTCTTGGAGGCTCTATTCAAATTTTAGAAATCTACAGAGAGGAAAATTTCACTGCTCTTCTTTCTAATAGGGACCAAATTGGCAACCCATGTAGTATGCCAGATTGGAAAGATTATCTTGGCTGATAGAAGTTTTTCCACCTCCTGAAAAATCAAAGGCTCGATTAGTGGGTTGATTGGTCATTGCTTTTGCCAAAAAGGCTTAGCATCAAGTTTTAGTGGGATGGTATGAGTCATGATGGATGTGTTGTATGTCTTCAAATCCTCATATCCCCATGCGATCACATCTATGTATTCCCAGAGAACCGTGATAATCTTTTCCTTCTCCTCAGGAGAGCAGGAAGTACCAATGTCTATCATCTTTTCTTCATTGGGCTGGTTGATGTTTACTTTCTCAAATTTTCCTCCCTCAGAGGAGGATGATATATTTTCTCGGTCCCAAGGGTCCAAGTTGAAGATACATTCAAGCACAACCATCCCCTTCAAGAAGGTGTTGGTAGGTAGGTCCATGATCCCATCATCTTCATCACCCTACCCAGTATCATCATGGTCTCCTTCCTCCACTATCTAGCCCTCGAAGACACCAACATTAGCCATAAAGGCTAGGATATGTTGATCATCCTCAAAAACCTAAAATTGGGTGACATTATCTGGAATGGATGGGGTGGGGATCATTTCAATGGAAAATCTCTGGAGTCGTGAGTTGGCCATGGGCTCAAGTGTGCTGGCAGAAATAGTGAGGGAATCCAGGACATAATTCCATCATCAGGGAATAAGATCAATGCCAAAGGTATCAAAATCTTCAATAAGGCTCCAAGCCCAACTGTGGTAAGTGGCCAACCTTTTATCATGACATGTGTACTGACTTCGAACCTATTTGACAATCAACTCTGAATCACCAAGAGCTCTGAGGTAGGTGATTCCTTTCCTTAATGCAAATAGGAGTCCAAGGACCAAAGCCTCATACTCCGTAACATTGTTTGTGCAGTTGAAATGTAGCCTGTAGGATGCGAGGAAGGATTTCCCTCATGGGTTGATTAATTCTACTCCGACCCCATAGCCCTGTTTGGACTGGGACCCATCAAACTTAAGGGTCCACAAGACATCACTTGTAGTCTAGAGCTGGGGAGATGGAGCAGCTTTTGGATTATCTTTGGGAGATTTGGGAGGAGATTCCTCTTGTACTAGTGGTGCATGGGTGGGGTTTGCTTCCAGAGGGGTTTTGGATTGAGATCCTCAGAGAGATGGCACTGAAGAAGTCCTTCCAATAGGAATACTAGGCTCTGGGGAATCAACTATATGTTATTTATTCTGGAAGGTGTCAAGGTTCCAGGTAGTGATGGAAAGACAAGCCTCACACTCTAGCTCTGAATGCTTCTAATAATGTACTCAGCACCAAGTACCATACAAGAGTGTAGCAGGGCTCATTGTGGCACCCTAAGAGTTAACTTCAAACCTCAACTTTTATTCTAGGTCTCAGGTTCTCTATAGAACTATGGGATCTTCTCCTTGGGTGAAATAGAATGTTAAGATTTCAAGGGGTTGGTACACCCTGAGGGAAGTATCAGAGAATAAGACCTTGTTAACCCTTCCAAATTTAGTAAGGGTCTACTTCATCTGGCTTTCACTTTCAACCTAGATCTTGTTTGATTCTCCTTCTTAGGGGAGCCATAAGTGAGAAAAGTCAGTCAAAAAGTATCCATTCAAAGACTTAGACTAGTTCCAACTTAACAACATCCCGTAAGTCTCTAGGATGTCTACCACTTGAATATCAATTATGTTGGCTATTCTGGGGTCCTGGATGAGCTATATCCAGATATTTTACATTTCACCCACCATTTTCACAGTATTTTTATCCAATTGAATCACTATGCCATTAGATTGGGTGGGTCAAAATCTAAGCTTCTGGCATATTGATAGGGGCATGATGTTGCCCGAGGCCCCAGAATCTACTAGGAAGTTGTGTATGTTTTTGCCTTGTATGTTTATGCCTAGTAGGAATGGAGGATCTTCATTATTTACCTGGAAGATAGCTACACTAGTGTCCTCAAAAGAGACAATCTTGGGTGGGTGACTAACAACCTTCGGGTTTCCCAGGAGCTTCAAAAGAGACTTCCTCTACTCAGGGTAGTTTAGTAAAACCTCCATCAAGGTCATGGAGGTGGTGGTTTGTTCTAATGCCTTCGTAATGTCGAACCTTCCTCCCGAGAATTGGTGGCTTCCTTCAGCTGGGTCTTTTGCTTGGTTAGAGCTAGAACCTTTTGGAGGGATAGACCGGTTATTTGTATTGTCCCAAGGAGGAGTGTCCTTTGGGGTGGCATGTAAACTAGACCTTTACCAGCCTAACTTTGAGTTTTGTAAGGAGCCTGTAGGTTGGTGAAGGCATTGGCCTCAAAGGCTAGGATTGTTTCATTAAAGAATCGTTGCAGTTCAGATTCTTCTTCATCTTCTCTGGAGGATCTAAAGAAGACAGTCTCATAGGTGAATGCACCATGAGTTGGCTCTTGTATAGGAGGCTCTAGGGAGTAGCGTCATGTGATTGTTTGTCCAGCTGGGAGATCATGATGACCTTCTCCAGCGTGGCACAATTTACTTCATTGTCGGAGCCTGTGTCATACAATCTACACCAATTGGTCATGCACTGGAAGTCTACAACTAGTGTGAAATGGGATGGTCCAGCACCACTTTGATTGACATTTTGGTTCAAAGGTGGACCTCTGGTGTTTGTGTTATTATTCCATTGCTGTTGGTTTGGTCGGGGCCCATTATTAAAGTTTCTTCCTCTGACATTATTGTTTCATTGACAGGAGAAAATATTCCCTCTTTGGAAATTAGAGTTTTGGGGTGCATAAGACCCCGCTTTCAGTTAACCCATGTCCACAATCAGGGTGGACAACATTTTCCAAAGGGATTCAACCTCAGTAGTCAGCTGAGTGTTTGTGTCACAATGTGACGGTTGTTATTGTTGTTTCCCTGGGAAGCTAGCAATATTTGCTGGAGTCGAGGGTGATAATCCTCTAGCCACAGATGACTGAAAGAAGGGCACTCTAGGTGGTTGTGTCTAAGGTTGTGTCTGCTATGGCTAGTTCCAAGGGAAATATTCTAGACCCGGTATTTCTTGAGTCTATGATGGATAAACATACCAGGCCTTCTAGTCTATCGGCAGGGGTGGGGGATTCATTACCATCACAGGGAACCCATTGCCAGATTGGGGTTATATCCTTTGGCGTACATAGTTTCGTCAGTGATCATATTGAATGACATATTCTTCCCAATTATGCCTAGGGATTTATTAAGACAATAAGACAATTCTAAGGCTAGGTTGTAATCTTTTGCCAAAGTATCTCGGTCACCCAGAGTGGTTGTTCTCCAAAGGAGAGTGGTGAAAAAGGGGTCCATCGCATTGAGATAGGTCTGTATGGTTACTTCCAGGGATGGGATGAAAGGAATCATGCACCACTTCAAGGAACATTAGAACTAATGATTAAATGCTATAAGGGGTTCATTTGGTTCCTTTTTTATAGAAATAAACTGGTTGTGGGACCAAGCTGGGTCCACGTGTACATAGAAGGCAGCCAAAAAGGCATCCTCCATGTCTTTCCAACTATTGATGGAGTTGGCAGGAAGGTTAAGGTACCAGTTTAGTTCACCCTATCCCATGGACAGGGGGAACATCCAAGTCACATCTTCATGTTTGATCTGGTGTCAGTTCATGGCATCTTTGTATGCCTGCAAGTGTTCCTCTATGGTTCATGAGCCTAAGTGTTCATATCATGGGAAAATATTTTCTAGGTGCAAGGGTAAATCATTGGTTGCACCAAAAAATATTCACATGGACCTGGTATTACAAAAATATGCAGCCATTTGGGGAGCTAAATTTTGAGTAGGTTGAACGTTGGTTCCTAGGATTGTCTAGGAAGTCTAGATATTCTATGGTATGCTAGACCCCCAGACAATGGTGGCTAGTGTGGTTTTTGGGGTCCGCTTCTTTCAAGAAGGAGGCTTGAGTTTGACAAACCTTCCAGGGTTAGGGGCTGATCTAAGGAATCTTTCAAATCTTTTTGGGGAGAAAAACCCAATCCCACTGAAGGCTTGACTCCAAAAACTATGGCTTGGGGAGCCCTCGGGAGGTGTACAATCAGAATCCTAAGAGGGAGACAAGTTCATGCCATCCTTCTAGCACCAGTTTCTATTGACGGGACTCTTGTGACCAGGTCTGCCAACAGAGGTAAGTTTTCACCGGGTATCGGGGTACCGGCCAACTTTGCCTGTAATGGTTATCTAGGGAAATGAGATTCCCTGGGCCTCCAAGCATGTGAGAGTCAGGTCTCGATAGTGTGGGAATCGGTTGGGAGATGTGACTATTTTTCAAGGGGGATAGCTAGTTATCTTCAACTCATTCTCTTCAGGGATTCAGGTAAGTGGGGTTTCTTGCAAGCACGCATTCATTCTAACAAATAAAATTTGAAAGATGCTGCAGGGTTAGAAATATTTCATCTATCTAGAGTTATGCTAAACATTTAGGACATCAACAATGCTCTAACACACTACACTAAATACCGAAGAAATATATAACCATCAGTTCAAATTTTATCAGTAGTGAAGGAAAGGAGGTCGTTAATCTACTTTAAGTATCAGAGCAAAAGACATAAAGAACACAAAGCATAAAATACTGTTAACCCAGAAGACAGAATGCCAACAACATCATTGCTAGAACTCTTCCTTCTTCATTAACATCTCTTCCAACAAGCACTGGTGCATAGTATAATGGTGGCTCCAAAGGAGCATCTAACAACTGAAAAATATTAGGAACTATGGAGCATTAAGCTCTGCAACTAAGAACTTGAGAAAACCAAATTGCTATTAACTGTGGACTACAAAATCATCAATTTTGCTGACCTTTGGAATGAGGTCAAACTTATTATTTATACACGTCTTTCTATCTAACCCTAACCCAAACTTATTTTACACTTTACAATAAAATACATTATTCGGTGGCTGGTACTACCTACACCACTCTACAAAAGACCTAGAGACAGAAAAGGCCTATCATGTCAAAAGAATAAGACAAGAGAGGTGGAGTGGAAGAATCAGCCTCAAAAAGAGAACCAAAAAGGAGAAGGAAGAAATCTGATCCCCTAGGGATCGAGGCCACATGCCTCATAAATGGGAAAAGTGGTGCCCTATCTCCAATGCACTAGGTGTAATGTTGAAGTGGCACCTTGGGAAGACCATTTGTTAGAAAACCTCTTGCCGAACCGACATGCCTTGATGTAGCTATCCACTTTCTGACAACCTTTGACAACCTTTATTAACTGCTACCCACCCTCTTGGAAACCTTTATTAACTACCTTGAAAGTGACTGGTTGGCCTTGGGGACTGGGACACAGGTCACTTAAATAATACAAAATGTAGGATCTGGAACTCAGGGATCCAGGAACTTACGTTCTAAAAGAATAAAGAATAAAAAACATTTTCCCTGAGTTTTCTCCAGCTCTCAGAGAATCTCTATTATTTCTTTTTGTTAATGAAGTTCTTGAGGAGATGGGAAATTCCATCTTCATTGATGTCTTTAAGGCCAACCCACCAATATTTGGCCACCTCAATCTGTTCTCCCAGGTCCAGAATATTTCCCTTAAATTCTTCAGCCATCTTTATCGCATCATGACCACTGAGTATCATGCAAGTTATTCATATCATTTTATCTCCATCTATCCCCTTTGAGGATTGATACCTTGATTCCATATTCATCAAACTTCCCCAAAACATATTCCTCCAGTGTGCATGTGTCGGTGCTAAATGGATAAGCTCTAGAAACCTTCAAAATAAAAGACTTGTATAAATTGAAAGAATACTAGACTACATTGAAATTTTCATGTAGAGTCCCCACCAGTTGCTTGATCACACAAAATGTGAGGTCAAGTCTGGAGTGCTGTGTATTTACAAAATCAAATGATTCTTCTCCTAAAATTGCAGACTCAGAGATAATCTCCTCTTCGAGGCCGATGAGTTCTTCTAACTCAACCTTCCATGCCTCATAATTCTTGATGTCTCCCTCCCATATGCTGATGGTGGTTTCAGCCTGGTGTAAGACATGGCAGGCCGCATATAAATCTGAGAGTGTGGACACTAGGAAATGCTAGATGTTTCCCAATTGCAAGGAAATCCATTCATCAACCGCTTGGGCCTTTTTCTTCATCACCCATAATGAGTCTATATCACTCTATGAAAGTAGTGCATCTGACGTAGAGGCCCCTAGGGGAATAATGCTAATAGGTCAGGCCAACTCAGTCAACAACCCCATGAGGTTTGCATTTTTCTCCTTTTCTTCCTTGCAATTTTGAGCTTCTTTTTTGTAGCGAGCCTCCACTGCCTTGACTGCTTCTTTCAATAGGTTCAATTCACCCTATTTTCCTCTCTTCCCTAGTGACACCTCTATGAAATCATAATCTCTAGCTTCAGCCATTGCCTCATCTACATTTGCAAAAGGTGTCATGATTATTGTGACGATTTCTTTGCCCAGCTTGGTTTGAAGAGTGTGAACCGTCTAGGCTTTCTTAACCTTAAGTGGGTTTTGCACCTGAGCCATCATCTCCGCCAAAGAAAGATGGGCTTTGGGTGCTGATGGGGCTTTTCTATTCTGAGATTCTACTAACCACTGTGGTGGTAGGGGTGTCTTTGCAGCCAAAATCTACTCTTGTGACTTCTCCCTGATATCCTATTGTGCCCCTTCAATAGTATGAGCCTCTTCCATCTCCTTCCTTGTATCTTCTAACTCACTGATGACATTTTCTCTAGTGGTACCTACGTCTTCTACCCTATTATCTATATACTTGACAAAATTTGGATCTTCATTGGTTGCCTCAGGGTTTTCTTCTTTATCTTATTGCTGCTCTTCTTCAGCCTCTGTTGCTAGGGTGTCTTCTTTTGCCAGTACATCTTTTGGTAGTGGGGGAGGCAATAGGATGAGATTCAATGTCTGGTTTGTAGTGATTACCTCACCAAATGTTACCTTTGGGAGTGGCATTTAGAACACGGCGGTTGGGGTCACAGTTGTTCTTGTGGGTCTGGTTTCCCCAACTAATGTTGTTTTTTCACTTTGCTTTTGTTGGCCCAAAAATCCCATTTCTTATATTTCTGGGACTTTGGAGGCAATCTCTTGCTCTGTCCCTTTTTCCTCTTCTATTTGTACCTCCTGCTCCTACACAGGTTCCTAATCTAGAGCTTCCTTCTGCTCTGGGATTTTTGCCTCTAGCTACACAATATCTCCCTACAAATTCCCAAACTCATCAGCCTTGAATACATCATCAAAATATTCTTGAGGGGGAGGATTTTCCTGGACATGAGCATGCTCTGGTTCTTTCTCTGGCTCTGGGGAGTCAAAAGAAATTATTTATACTTGTGGAATTTGCGGCATCCCAAGCTCCAGTTCTTTCCTTTGCTTTTAGTTGAGCCTTTTCTTTTGCTTGGTAACCAAAGGAGGCCCCGCATCCCTTAGGGCTGCCCACTCTTCTTCTAGATCTATTCCTATCACCCTGACCATTAATGCTAGTAGTGAAGGGGAAGAAGGAGGATAGATAGGTCTAGTCATGAATACTGGAGTGGCCAACCACGTGATTAATTTCTCCCTCATCTGCTGGGAGGCCGCTATCGACTATTTTAGTTGTTCTTTTATGGGGGTCTCCTGTAGAGTTGGAGTTTTGATTATTCCTTTCCCCTATCCTCTCCCTGTGAAGAGGTTCCATCTCCGAAAGAGGTTTTGGCCCTGGAAGTCAACTTTTGTACCATCAGACCAGCCCTACGGGTATTCCCTGGGCATACTCTCTTAAATTATTCATGGCTGCGCTCAACCATGTTGCGAGTGATTTCCTCAATAGTAGGCCCCTCCTAGGCATTCCAGTCTACCGGTGGGAGGGCCATCTTGTCAATCCCCTTTGCCTTGTACTGGGGGTCTATTGTGGGTTCAGCGTCTGAAAAGTCATCTGGAAATTTCTAGAGCTTTAACCTTTCCATCATCCCCATAGTCATTCAGATCCAATGCCAGCTCTAGACTTTAACATCATCCTAAAAATATTCCTAGAAGTCCTCTATGTGATATCCATTGGGCTCTGATGCCCAGGGAAGTGCCAATGCAATTTTTCCAAGTGGATCAAAGTTCTTCCACCCCAGATAAAATTTTGCCAAGTTTAGGCTCTTGAGTTTGTTGTCTGCCTCCTTGGCTGCGGCCAAACTGCACGAGTAATTCCCACAAGTGATTGGAAATGGAAAATTCATCACCTTTTTTAAAGTGTGCAAGGCGTGAAACTCCAGTAGTTGTCTGCAATATTCCAAGAGAATTATCTTGTTACCACAATGTTTGGGCAATAAGTAAGGCTTCCCAGAGAAGTCGATTTTCCTTATGTAAGTATGTTGCTGGAATTAGATGTAGTAATGGCCATAACTTCTGACCAGATCCATTACCTCTTTGGAGAGGTGGTATCCTATATCTTGGGTAGGTGTGAGTAGGTTTTAGTAGATGAAGGTGTCGTTCACCCGGCAGAAATTGGGGAAACGAGCCTCCCATTGAATTTGTGGGAAATAATCCCAAGGAGCCTTTTGACCTGGGCTGACCCCAAGTACACCTGATGTGAGTAGCCCATTGGTGATGGGTCATTGTTGCACTAAGGCCTAGAGAACATAAGAGGTCATATAGAATTTTCACTTCTGGGTCACTTGAAGGAACTGAGAATCTACATGGTTAGAGATAATGGTAGCCCAATCAAAGTATTCCCCACTGGTGCTGATGCCAAGAAAAAAGTAGTACATCCAACCTGAGAAATCTCAGGCATGGGGTTGCCTAAAGATTTGACATAGTACTATCATCCCCATCTAGATACTTTCTTTAAACTCAGACCAAGGGATCTCTAATTTCATTTTCTTGGGGTCCCTCTTCAGAGTCTTGAGCCAATGGTTGTTCATGTATTGTCGGGCTATGACCTCCAGCTACTAAAATTTCTCTAAGGCATCAAATTTGGTAACGATAGCTGGGTTATCAAACTGAGGAATCCCCAAACCTACCCGAAAAGTAGTGGTGTCGAGAGACACCATGGGAGTGGGATATCCGGTCGAGACCAGGGTTGCAAGAATGATGGCTTGGATGAAAGAGTTGTAATGTGCCACAAGTGTGAGAATGAGCTTTGGGGCCTACACTGAGCATGGAAAAAGGTGGCCTTCAAAATCCCAAAATCCCCGACGTTGATCTCCAGCAGATCCCTGGACTGTCGCTGAATGAACATTATCTTGATTAGGGCCTGCATCTTGACCCACATTCTGATGCTGGTGTCAGTAATTAACTAAACTTGGGACTCAATCTTTGATCCCATAATGGTATTTTCCTTCAGGTACTTCATGCTAAGAGATAATTTTTCTAAGGCCCTCTCAATTTTGGATATGATGGCTGCCCTAGTGATTGTTGTGGAGGGGAGTTCTAGACTCCCTAGTGGTGAAGATGCAGAAGCCTCAGACATAATGAAGGTACATTGCTCTGAAAACCTTCAAGGCAAGGTGACCACTAGAATTCATAAATAAAAATTATTCTAGGATCCAGAGATCTTACCACTGAGGCACGTCCTTAGCCTAAAAAGTTAGTTTGGGTTCAAGATCCTGAAAAGTGTATATATATTACAAACTTGAGATTAACCATTATTCGGGCCTGGGGATTCAAGCATACTTGATGGGAGTAAGATGTGGGCTAGTGAAGACAAAAGACCCAGGGTCTAAAAAACTAACCATTGGAAGATGTGAGAAAAAAGTGAGCCATTAGGCCCACAGGGATGTCACATGGCTCTGTAATAAATGGGGAGTTATGCCGATGGTGGTGCCAACTGTCTGAATACATGAAAAGTAGAGGTCACTTGGACAATATTGAATGCATACGTGAGACATAAATAGATCATAAAGGCTAGTTTATGAAGGAGAGATAAAATTTCCTGGTTGAAACCAGCCGAGAGCCGGGTTTCAACCAAGTGGTATTCTATCTGGAACAAACTCGCAAATTTTGGATGAAAAGGTAGATGAAGCACGGTGAGCTAGATGCGAGACCAAACAAATACACACAAAATATACATATAAGTACAATAGGGCCAAAAGGCATGTACATGGAAAATGGAAGGATATACATTAAATACACCAAATTTATAGCAGAATGAAAATGTAGAATGACAACCCTATACAAAACTGCATAGAAAATGTACAACATATACAATACCTACACCGCATAGAGGGTGGAAAACCCTCTAGTAGAGTTGAACCACCAATGGGTGGCAAGCTAGATGACCAAAACACATAAACAACATGAACAAATATGACAAGAAACACATACCAAACATAACAAAAAGCAGGAAAATGAAGGAAAGAAACAGAGACACCAACCTAAAATCTGAATAAGGGCAAGGAAGGAAAGGCACTTTGGACATTCTACAATAGCTTCCACCTCCAAATGATCACCAACTAGCACTGAATACAACTTGTAATTACTCAGAACAACTCAGAATAACTCACATTTAATTCTCGCTCAAATCACTAAGTAATCTCTTTGAAATTGCTTAAGTGTTTTAATCGCGGTAACTGTGAAAATGATAGGTGATTCCTATTTATACCCAAGGTGAACACAAAATTACCTTTCCTTTCTCAAAATTTGGAACAGGAAGACCTCCAGACTCTGGGCTTAGGATTCTGTGCGACCATACCCTCTTATGAAAAGAAGACATCATGGCAGAGAATCCCAGAGTCCAGGGTCTGGCTCCTGGAAAAGGAATGACCAACTCTAGGATGGGGTCCTAGAGACACGAGGGACAAAAACACAAAGAAAAACTAACACCATGGGAAAGAAAACCCGGAGAAGGAAAACAAAGCAACAAAGGCAAAAAAGGACAAGGCAAGAGCCAAAAGGAAAAAACAAAAAAAAGTGGGACCCAACATTTTGCACACAAAATGTTGGGATGGGGATGTAGGGCATAACATACCCCTTAACAATCCTACTACCCCTAAGATGTAGAGTTATGGGTCCTAAGGGGTCATAAGGAGTGCTACGACACATTAATTTGTCCTAGGACCCCTAAGGACCCCTTACCATGCATCTTAGGGGTCCTAAAAGGCTATAAGTGGGCATAAGGGGTCCTAGGACACATTATTATGTCTTAGGACCCCTTAAGACCCCTTATCATTCATTAGTGTATGTTAAGGGGTCTTAGGACACATTAATATATCCCAGGACCCCTTGAAAATCCTTATGACCCTTAAGATGTAGAGAGAGGAGTCTTAAGGGGTTGTAATGGGTCCTCACCCTCTCTCTCTCTAAAGAGTCATATGATTATTAATGTGTTCTAAGGGGTTATAATGGGTCCTAATGTGCTATATTGGTCTTAATGGGTCCTAAGGGATCATAATCGATCCTAAGGGTTCCTAGGACCACTTATAACCCATTAGAACCCCTTAAGAAACATTAGGACACATGAGGACACATTAGGACACATTAGAGCCCATTAGTATGTCCTACAATGATTAATGAATTTGAAGGGGTTCTAAGAGGTCCTAATGTTTCATAAGAGATCCTAATGGGTCCTAATTTGTCCTAAGAGGTTGTAATGGTTCCTAAAGGATTGTAGGACCACTTAGGACCCATTAAGACCCCTTATGATATATTAGAACTACTTAGAACTCTAAAGAGTGTCCTATGATGATTAATGCTCTCTCTCTCTATGACTATTAATGTGTTCTAAGGGGTCGTAATGAGTCCTAATGTGTCATAATGGGTCTTAAGGGGTCGTAATGGGTCCTAAGGGTTCCTAGGACCACTTATAACCCATTAAAACCCCTTATGAGACACTAGTACACATTAGAGCCCATTAGTGTGTCCTACGATGATTACTGTGTTCTAAGGGGTCTTAAGAGGCCCTAATGTGTCATAAGGGGTCGTAATGGGTCCTAAGGGGACCTAGGACCTCTAACGGGTCCTATGACTATTAATGTGTCCTAAGGGGTCCTAATGAGTCCTAATGTGTCCTAATGGGTCTTAAGGGGTTGTAATGGGTCCTGAGGGTTCCTAGGACCACTTAGAACCCATTAAAACCCCTTATGAGAAACTAGTTCACATTAGAGCCCATTAGTGTGTCCTACAATGATTACTGTGTTCTAAGGGGTCTTAAGAGGCCCTAATGTGTCCTAAGGGGTCATAATGGGTCATAAGGGGACCTAGGACCACTTAGGACCCAATATGACACATTACAACCACTAAGAACCTGAAAGAGTGTCCTTAATCAAGTCAAGGGATTAAGATTATAATCAATAGTCCACTGAGAATCATGTTCAAGACAATGTGTTGATTCCTAAAATTTGGCTAAGTATGAAATTTCCTAAAAACCCTCAAAATCCAAAATCTTTATCTTAACTCCTATGAAGCTGAAACCACTCTCAAACATCCTGGAAGTATATACATAAAATGTAACTTAAGTATAAATGTAACTTATACTTAAATGTTACATTTTATGTATTGGCCTAGTGCTAAAATTGGTCTAGCAGGGCTTGTTGGGCTTTCTTCCTCCCTCCTTTAAGCATTTTTCATAATGGTACATAGGGTGTACGCCCTATAGGGAACACACCCTATTGGCTTTGATTGCCCAAGCCTTAGGCTCGGGCAATCAAAGCCATAGCGCGTGTGCCCTATAATGCGTGCACCCTATGGCTTTTGGGGGACCAAAAAAATGTTTGGCACCTTTTTGGTCCCCCATCTTTGTGCATATACCCCTAGTCTCTCCACATTTTGCATTCCCAGCTCGCTGCTTCAGGATCTGTTCCTTGCCACACTACCAAAAAATTACGTAAAACTCTTTTCCCATAGGTTCTTGAATACATAGCTTTCACCAGAGAAACTTGCCGATCGAGGTTGTCCATCACATTTGCTAGACCCTGAGTAGGAATGTTGCATACCAAATCTTCCTCATCTGCACAAGGCAAACACAAATGTGAAACATGGAAGATTGGATGAATGTGGAGGTGCATGGGTAAATTTAACTTGTACACCACTGGTCTGACTTTCTTCATGACCTCAAATGGGCCATCCCACTTCCGCACTAGGGATGTGCTCAACCCTTTTTGTGCCTTAAACTAAATTAGGTCCATGCATAGCAACACCTTGTCACCAATCTAAAAGTCCACCTTCCTATGATGTAAGTTTACAATCCTCTTCATTCGATCTGCTACTTGGGTGAGGTGATACCTCACCAAATCAACCTTTTCATTCCAACTCGATACAGGCCCAGCCGCATAAACATTGGGTCCATTATAACCCTTCATCACTGTATGAGGCATAAGCAGCTGCTGCCCAATAGTCAACTCAAATGGGGAAAACTTGGTTGATCCAATTTTCTGCATATTATAAGTGAATTGAGCTGCATCAAGCAAATTTGGCCAGTTGCTCTGATGGGCTGTCACAAAGTGACACAGATAATCCTCCAGCACCATATTGATGCACTTATTCTGCCCATCCATTTGGGGAAGGTGACTTGTGCTCATCAATAGCCATGTGCCAATCAACTTGAATAGCTCACTCCAAAACTTCAATGTGAACCTTGGATCTCTATTAGATACAATATTGAGGGGCACTCCCTAATTCTCGACAATGTTCTTGAAAAAGTACACAGCTCCCAACTTTGCACTACAAGGCTATGCACAAGGAACAAAGATTGCATACTTGTTGAGCCTATCCACAACAACTAGAATGTTGGAGAACCCACCAACATTCAGTACCTATGTGATGAAGTCCATGCTTACGCTTGCCTAAGGCCGCACTGGCACTGGAAGAGGCTGTAGCAATCTCGCTAGCTATAATTTCACTAATTTTTCTTGCTGACATGTGAGGCAAGTCCTCACATACAACTCGACATAATCACACAAATTATGCCAGTAGAACCCTCACTCCAATAATGTAGTGGTGCAATTTTGACCTGGGTACCTAGCCCAGATTGAGTCATGGCACTCATACAAAAACTCCTTTCACAACTCTTTCCATTTCGGAACATAAAGTCTGCTCTCTGCATAATATAGTAACCCTTCTTTCATGGTAAACCTCCTCATCCTCCCAGCTTGGACTTGAAGAACCACTTGATGTAGTTGAGAATCATTTTGTAGGCCTTCTCGAATTTGATCCAAAACATCCTTAGTAATGGCTACTTGGCTAGATGATTCCCCCAAGTTCTCCAAGGCACCGAGTTGAGCCTTCCTACTTAATGCATCTCTAATGACATTGAAATTTTCTAGGTTGTACACTAGTTCAAAATTGAACTCTGCAAGGAACTCTTGCCATCTTACTTGCTTAGGTGCGAGCTTCACCTGATTCTTAAAGTATGTAGAACTTATGTTTTCAGTCTTCACTACAAATGGAACTCCCAACAAGTAATGCCTCCATACTCTTAGGCAATGCACTATTGCTATCATTTCCTTCTCATGGGATGAATAGTTCCTTTCCCAATCATTCAACTTCCTTGATTACATACAAGACAATTTGACTAAGTTGTGGAATTCTCTTAAAGTTCTACGTGAAGAGGTAAAGTTCTTGTGCGATGGTCAAGCATTGCACAACTCTCTGCTGGTGCAAAGTGGCTTGCATAGCTCAAAGACTTCCACATTTTTCAGCTCCTATGATGAGGATCATGATGAAAAAATGCTCAACAACTTCCTCTGGGACGTTGAAGACTTCTTGTCTAGCGCATCTGGGCTAACCGATGAAGTGCAAGTAAAGAAAGCTACAATGTGCTTCACTGGCAGCACAAAGTTGTGGTGGCATACCCATTTAGCTGACGAAAGAGCTGGTAAAATTGTGTGGTCAATTAATTCTTGGGCCAAGTTGAAGGCTTCTCTCCAAGATCAATTCCATCCAGGCAATTCAGATTGGGCCATCCAAGCCCAGATCAAGTCGTGGCACTTATGCAAAAACTCCTTTCGCAACTCTTTCCATTTCAGAACATAAAGTCTGCTCTCTGCATAATATAGTAACCCTTCTTTCATGGTAAACCTCCTCATCCTCCCATCTTGGACTTGAATAACCACTTGATGCGCTTGAGAATCATTTTGTAGGCCTTCTAAGATTTGATCCAGAACATCCTCAGCAATGGCTACTTGGCTGTATGACTCCCCTGAAGTTCTCCAAGGCACCGAGTTGAGCCTTCCTACTTAAATGCATCCGCAACAACATTGAACTTTCCTGGGTTGTACACTAGTTTGAAAGCAAACTCTGCATTGAACTCTTGCCATCTTGATTTCTTAGGTGTGAGCTTCACCTGAGTCTTAAAGTAAGTAGAGCTTATGTTATTAGTCTTCACTACAAATGAAACTCCCAACAAGTAATGCCTCCATACCCTTAGGCAATGCACTATTGATGTCATTTCTTTCTCATGGGATGAGTAGTTCCTTTCCCGATCATTCAACTTCCTTGATTTGAATGCAACAGGGTGATCATGCTACATCAACACACCCCCAATGACATAATCAGATGCATTGGTCTAAACCTCAAAGGGCTCATTATATCTTGGTAGAGCAAGTACTGGCTCCACAGTCAACTTCTCCTTAAGAAAATCAAAAGCATCTTGCTGCTTCTAGCCCCAATTCCAACTTCTATCTTTCTTAAGGAAATTCGTGAGACAACTCACAATTTTTTAATAACTCATCACAAACTTACGATAGTAATTAGCTAAACCAAGAAACTAGCATGCCTCATGGATTTTCTTTAATGGTTCCCACTCTTGAATTGCAATCAACTTTTCTAGGTCAGGTCTGATCTTGTCGTGTCCAATGACATGGCCCAAGAACTGCACTTCCTCTTGTGCAAAAACACATTTCTCTTTCTTGACAAAGAGCCCATGCGTCCGCAGTAGAGAAATTACTTCGGCGAGTGGCTCCTTATGCTCCATCAACATATTTCTATATATCAAGCTGTCATCCAAATAGACAACAACACAACGATCCAAAAAAGGCCGAAAGATATCATTCATCAAAGTGCTGAAAGTAGTCGGGGCATTGGTCAAGTCGAAAGGCATGACCAAGAACTCATATGATCCGTAACGAGTCATTATGGTTGTCTTCTCTTCATCACCCACAACAATATGGATATGATAATAACTTTGCCTCAGATTGAGCTTGGTGAAGTATCGTGCCTCCACAAGCCGATCGAAGCTATCTGTGATAAGAGGCAGTGGATACTTGTTCTTGATAGTTAATTTGTTGAGAGCTTGGTAGTTGACACAAAACCAAAGTGATTTGTCTTTCTTTCTTTGAAATAGCACCGGGGCCGCATAAGGTGAGTGAGATGGTCGTAGATAACCAGCTTCTATGAGCTCATTTAACTATCTTTTTAACTCTACCATTTTGGGCCTAGAAAGATGATAAGGAGCTTGAGCAGGTGACCTAGCTATGGTCTCTAGCTCAATTGCATAATCAACATAATGCCTCGGTGGTAACACTGCTAGAAGATGATCTGGCATCACATCAGCAAAGCTATCCATGACCTCTTGCACCACCGTGGGATTTGAGGACTTAGAGGGTTCCCCTTCATCCCAATCAGCGAGAAAGATAGCCAAGAACATCTCACCTTTACCCTTTCTTCCTACTCTTTTTAAACATAATGCGCTCAAGACTCGATGAGAGTCATCATAACACACTGTAGGAACAATGCAGAGCTATGTCAGATCCAACATTAGTACACAACCCAAGTGAGGGGCAACAACCACCGCTGCTTGCCTTAAGAACTCCTACCCAAGTATTAGTTTGAATTATTTCATATCAATTGCAACAAGATTAATAGGGGCTTTCCAAGACCCAACTCGCATAATAGCATTCTTCATATCCCCACTTACTCTTGGCGTTGGAGCACTCACAACCTAAAAGCTAGATTCAGTAGGATCCATTTTCAAACCTAAGGATTTTTCTTTACTCACAGGCATGTAATTATGGGTTGCACTGGAATCAATCATAGCCAAAAATTTCTTACCTCCAAAGAACATTTCCAAATAGCATAGATCATGGCGGCTTGCAATACATGGATTCCCTTTTTTCTTGACAGCATCTTTAATGACATTCAACAACTGCAACGCGCCCATTTCTAGGATCTTCGCAACATCATACAAGATTGAGTTAACTTTACCTCTATTTGGGCACTTCTGACCCCAATGATCTGGATGGCTGCATATGAAATAGTTCTATTCTCTTTGTAGCTTTTTTTCTTTCATAGGGGCTAGATTCTTGCCTTTCGTTGAGCCATTCCCATTATTGAATTTTGACTGGCTCTTTGGATCTACTACCTTCTGATATGGGGGACCTCGATCACCTTTTGGGCTAAAGGATTTGCGGTGATCTCCTATGTCAAATCTCACTCTGCCAAAACCTCTAGCGGCATCACCTTTATAATCTAGCAGACCGTAGGCCACACTCACCGCCTCTGCAAGCATTTGAAGCTTTTGGCGCCGCAGCTCCTCAGCAGCCCAAGGTTGGAGATTGTGCTTGAATAGATACAAATTTTCAAAGTCATTTAGTTTAACACATTCGAGATCTAAGACTTGGAAAGCTTGGACATAATCTCATACCTTTTCAGAATGCTTTAGTTCATCGAAGCAGGCTCGGATGACCCAATCCAAATTGCCTGGACGGAATTGATCTTGGAGAGAAGCCTTCAGCTCGGCCCAAGACTTCATTGACCGCATAGTTTTACCAGCTCTTTCGTTGGCTAAATGTGTATGCCTCCACAACTTTGTGCTGCTAGTGAAGCACGTCGTAGCCTTCTTTACTTGCGCTTTGTCGGTTAGCCCAGATGCACTAGACAAGAACTCTTCAATGTCCCAGAGGAAGTTGTCAAGCATTTTGTTATCGCGATCCCCATCATAGGAGCCGATGAGCATGGAAGTCTTCAAGCTATGCGAGCCACTTCGCACCAGCAGAGAGTTGTGCAATGCTTGACCATCATGCAAGAACTTTGCCTCTTCGCGCAGAACTACAAGTTAGAATTAAATTAGGGTTATGACTAACTTTTAATTCTTACTCTAAAACTAACCACAAACCTAATTATATCCCAACCCTAACACTAATTTTAATTCTAACCCTATTTGTAACTCTAATCCTAACTCTAATTTACTTTTAATCTTACTTCTAATTAAGCCTTAATTATGAGCCTGATTATAAGTCTAGCTATAACCTAATACTAATCAAATATTTTTATAACCCTAATTTTACCCTAGTTGTAACCAAACCATAGCCTTGACCCTAACCTTAATTGTAATAAAAACCCTAATTCTATTTACAACCTTATATAAACTCTAACCATAAGCCTAACTCAAAGTTTTTAATAACCCTAATTATATCCTAACCTTATTTAAATTGTAATTCTTATCTACCTAAACCATAATCGCAACTATAATTTAAACCATTGTTGAACTTTAATTATAACCCTTTGTAATTGAACTCAACCCCTAGTTAAACCCTTAACGTAATTGAACCCCAACCCTAACCCAAATTTAACACTAACCTTAATCCTAACCCTATCCCTAATTTAACCCTTATCTAGATACTATCTCTAATTGTTATTCTAAACATATAGTGCTAATTAAAATTTAATCCTAACCTTATCCCAAATCTAACTTTAATTTAATCATAACCCTAATTTTATTCTAACTTGTAATTTTATATCTAAAACTAACCATAATTCTAACTATAAACTTGATGAACTTTAATTATATCTTGAAGATTTCTCCTAATTGAATATGAATGCTACTTCTAACCCTAACCTAACGTTAATGTTACCACTTATCTACCTCCTCAATCCACTCTTTATTCACCACAACTTTGATACCAATTATTAAGAAATTTAAAATTTAATTTAACACCAACCAATAAAAATTGACATGCAATAACTATACTCAAATACACCGATTTAAATAGTTCACCAATTTATGATTCCATCCAAGGAAAAAACAAGGTGCTCATCTTTTACAATTCATAATAGCAGAATACATCAATTCTTCATTAATTCAATGTAATACTCCATTCTTGAATATAGACAAAGCATCCAGAAACAAGTAAGGTGAAATGTTTTTGTTGAACCTTTACTAAGGATGATTGTTCGACTTCACAACCAAATAGTAAGTGGAACTTTTTCACACCTAGACAGTTACATAATGAGCAGTATTAAGAATTAAGCTAGAACGAATATTCAATTTGAAGTTTCAAACGTTCCATGTTTGTTTGCATAAACCTCAAAATTGATTTGAATCTTAATTGTAATGGGTAAATTGTGGATTTGGACTGATCCTTGTCAATGGGAGCTAGTAGAATTGATAATGGTCAGAAAATTCATTAACTCTAGGAAAAATCACATTATCTATGTTTCTCATTATATAAGAAACAAACCAGTTCAATCTATGCTTAAAATGAAATTGAAAAATTCAAATTGTGTATTTTTTCTATTATAATAATAGAATATCATTTCTTTTAGTTTGATAAAATATATTCATTATGTTGGCAATAGATGTTCAGTACAAGTCTTATTAATCTAATATTAAGTTTTTGTTATCTTTATATTGACTTATGACATAAATTTCAATCACTCAATTTACAATGAGACTATTTAAAGGCGCTGGCTAAGTTCCAGACAGAATGCACTAAAGATAAAATAAATTTAAACTTTTTTTTTTCCAAACTTGCTAAAATACAATAAGTTTTTGGCAATTTTTTTTTGTATTTTCGACCACAAAATATATAAATCATAAAGAACAGATACTGAAAATTTTGTGAAAATCCATGATATTTTAGGATTTTTCACTAAATCTTGATTTTGTGTGTGAATACTATGACGATGTTTTGCAGGATATTATAAACCGTTGCAGTAAGAGAGTTGTGGTGTTCGATAACAAAACAAAATCGGAAACAAAGAGAGAAAATCAAATCGCCAAATTACTGAAGATGGTAGACCAAAATATTGCTCAAAAGGGAAATCGTCCATACAGCAACGAGCTATTCGAAAAAGCAAAGGTTGTGGAGCTCAACTCAGTGTTTAATAATTAATATTATAAACTATAATGTCACATTTTTCTTTCATCTCACTTTTTTTCAATCTTTAGCGTGTGGCATCAGAATTGGAGGAAATTCGAAAGAAGGATGAGGGCTATGAAAAGCTGATAATAAAAATGGAAGAGGTGATGAAAATGAAGGATGAGCAGATGAAATCAATGGAGAAGAATAATCAGGAGCACATGAAAGAACTGAAAGAGCTGATGAAAATTAAGGACGAACAGGCAAAACTAAGGGACGAGGAGGCCAAAAAAAGGGAACAGCTTCAAAGCGAGCAGATCGAATCATTAAATAGAAAGGTAATATGATTTACCCTAACCCTCATAATAATCTGCTTACAAAGTTTATATGCGTTCCTATATATCTCCTCCGAAACATAGATATTGTATAATAGTCCATGCTATCTAATTCAGATAATTTTTATGATCCCTATCTTTTACTTATTCATCAACAATTAGTAATATTATTATTTAAAATGACTTCGATTAAAATAAGGAAGGCTCCAACCCAAGCCAATCAAAAAATAGGCATGAAGATCAAGTCAGCTGAGCACCACAGGTAAAGTGTATAATCAGTACATACTTAATATAATACCTGTATAATCAGCACATACAAGACATACTTAATATAAAATCCAGAGACAACATATTTAGAACAAGAAAATTCAAAAATAGAGTAACATTGAAAACGGCTATCCAGTCTCTAGAATGCTCAGCTGATTCTATTTACTATTCTCCAAACTATCTAATAATTCCGATCATTTTTATGATCGTTATCTTTTACTTATTCATGAATAATTAGTAATATTATTATTATTTAAAATGTCTTTCATTAAAATAAGTAAAGAATGACCCCAACCTAAACCAATCAAGAAATAGGCCAGCTGAGCACCACTGGCAAAGTGTATAAATACAATAAACACTTAATATAAAGTCTAGAGACAACATATTTAGAACAAGAAAATTGACTATAGAGTAACATTGAAAATATTGGGACTGTAAGAGATATATTCCCATCTTCCCCCATGATCTAGTGCAGTCTCAGACACGAAGTAGCAATTTTCTCTCTTACTCTTTTCTTCGTGTATGTTCTTTGGCCTAATGTTAATCTTGGCTAATTTTTCTATGGATTTTAAAAATGTTGTTATTACGCTGAAAATTTTGTTTTGAAATGTTGGTTGAAATTTACAATTCCAAAGATTATGATTATATATATATATATATATATATATATATATATATATATATAAAATGAAGAGAGACCTTTTTCATTAATATAAAATATAAAGTACACAATTTACGAAAAAGGGCCTGGGTGATACAAGATCACTTCGCAAGAGTTATTCAGCATACAATCGGACACATCAATTATTCATAGAAAAACATAATAAAAGCCCTAAAGCAGCAAGAGCAGTCGCAACCAAGGGAGGAGGATCCTTCTCTTCAGGATTTCTCCACACATTGGGGCCTGGAAGCGAGTTTGGAATAGACCAGCCATCTTCTTCGTATTTTTCTTTCATTTCTCCTTCCCCCCGCCTAGGAGATATCATAAGATCCAAGCGAGGGAATTTATCAGAAACATTGGTCGGAGGCTAGCCAGTAACAACAACAGAGGGAGCAGGAATAGTAGACCAAGGAGTCCGGGAACGCCAAGCAGAAGAGCTACGGCCATGACCACAGGGTGGAGTGCGGTCGGCAGAAAGAGAGTCTGTTGTAAAAGCTCCTACAAGTGGGCCACTTCAAGAGACACTTTATCAGCCTGTGCGTAAATCTGGAAGGCATTCTGGGTGAATCACCTAGCAACACCATGTGACAGGAAAAGGGAAATGATCCAAAAGGCTTAAAGAAATGATGAATCCATCTCCAGTACTGTTGAGCTCGGCGACGAAACCAAAAAATATGCATGAAAGTCTCTAGGAGGCTACAAAAAGGGCACCTAGGATCAGGGATTCCCAAGTGCCGAAGCCTGGCACCTTGAAGTAAACTTTGAAAAAGCTATTACATGTCAAGAAAAAGGCTCTAATTTGAAAGGATTAAAGAAGTCGTGAATCTAATTCCAAATAAACTAGGATTTTGTGTAAACTCAGGAAAGATATTTAGACTTTCCCTATGTCTTCAAAAGAGACAAATAGGATAAGAAACTCGCGCTAAACTCAAATGAGTTAGCAAAGGACTACAAGGCTCATCTACCATTGAATTTCAGCACCATAGGTACATATGGAAGATACATAAATATTTTTTTTTAGGTTTATAGCTGGTAAATGGGGTGTCATGATACTACTTGCTAATTTTTCAATTGGGTTTAGTTTAATCAACCCTAACTTTTTGGGGCAGTTCTAAATAAATAAAATCAATAACTATCAAGAAGAATTTATTATTTATATTGGAGCCTTTAAATTTCATTTTTTTATTAGGTTAAATCACAAATTTCTAATTTTCATTCAGTTAATATCTAATAGTCTTAATGCTCTTACAAAATAATTAGAAATAAGTCTATCATACGATGTAATTATAAGAGATCACCAAATATACAATTGATTGATAGATAAATTATTGCTTAAATTTTATTTCCTTTCAAAAGAAGTCATTAATCACTAGAATTGCAAGCTACTCCATGTTTATTTTATCACACATGCCCTAGATCTAAAGATTTTCCATCATAATTAGAATAAATTAGAAGTGTGGATTTCTCTTGGATTTTTGAGTAAAAGTAATGCTCGTAGAAGAACGATAATTAAAGACCACCAAATATTCATTTCCGTCTAAGGCTCTTGATGTTGAACATCAATCACACCAACAACAAATTAACCATGAGCGATACAACAAAACTCTTACATTACCATGTGAAAACCTTTTCCTTAGAAAATAAAAAATATCCTAAAATATTATTGAACTTTTGGTAGAAGGATTTTGTCATTGACCTACATGAATAATATTAAAAATTTAGAACAAACCTAAATTTTTTTTATAGTAAAAATATGTTTGGTAATCGAATAAGCTAATTTATTCTTAACATAGGCGATGATTATGTTGGTTCTTTTTCTTGCTGATCCTTTATACCTGTGAAACAAGTATAACCCTCTATATGCCCAAACACTGACCAAGCAAGGAAAATAAAAACAATAACAAGGTATGCAACCTTTTGTTGGTTATTTTTCTTGCACACTCCTTTCCTAGATGAGATTCTGAGACCAAGCTGTGGGATTAAAAACCTAGGACACAAACTCAACACCCTCAACAGAAAGGAGACAAGAGACGAGTCCAATTAATGAGGATTGAATCCTCCTTCACTTTTATCTCTACATCACTCATGCAAGTATACCTAATTTTTGTACACACATAAACCCTTGTGACAAATAATAGGTTGTATATATATAACTATGGAATAAATTTCAAACCTATAGGTAACATGTACCTCAATGTTTTTAGCAAATCTTATGTAGTATCCCACTTGCATAAAGTATGTTTAAAAACCAGACCTACTCTAACTTCTTCCTATAAACATGAAGGGAAAATATTTTCTTTGATGTATTGATTAATAGATCTATGAAATACCCCAGATCCCTCATAGACCAGTGCCTTATCTGATGGGAAGAAGAGTCAAACATAACAGTGCAAAAGGAAGAACATGAATATAGAATATAGCATAGTCTAATATGTCTAGTGCCTTACATCAAACATACCCTATTAGAAGTTCTACTTGTAGATCCACCTGTGTGTTCAAATATGAAACTACCTATTTAAAGTATTTAACCCTCCCCTTGGATGAGACCCTGGAATAGACAATACATTAATCAACATCCATTGAAAGACAAGTTTTACATATCCTTAATACCCCAAACTGATACACAGCTGAATACAAATCCCAAATCACAATAATCCTCTAAATAACTCCATTGCTGATCAAGAATGGACAAAACCAAAAACACCCTTGATGCCTTAGTCTCTATGATTTAGAAAGAATAATGGAGACAAGTTGATAACAGTATAACAACACTAAATTTTTATTCATAAAACTAGCTATTAGAATGATGTTCCTCTCTCAAACCAGAAAGAGACCAAGAACACCCTATATGCAGAGAAAAGGAAAAATATCTACAGAGGAACCGCACTTGGAACCAACTCTAAATTTTTATAGAGAAATGGGAACCCTTACAACAGAGAAAAGAAAGACATATATAGAAGAGGTAAACCCTAGAAATGATATTCATTTGAAATCTATCCCTCTTGAAATTTGATTTACACTTATCTTCTTTCTCCAACTGACTGATCTTTCTTCAAAAGATCTAAAAAAGAATCTAATCTGCATAACCACTTGTTTGAAAATATTAACTCAAACAATAAATGTAGATCCATCAACAATTATAATCAAAACCCTAAAATAGAACCAGGCAACAAAAATGAAACCATAGTCATCAAATGTTTATCCTCTCAGTACCCTATGGCCTCATCAATTCGACCTAGAAAATAAGATTGGTCCATTAGTAAAAGACATAGTTCACCACCTCAAAACCCTGAGGAAAACATTTAAATGTTCAAAAAATTTGATATAACAGCTACACCTGGTGCGGAAAACTCCATCGATGGTCGAGATTGAACTTTATATTAACTTTAAAACACAGTCGTAGATCATTTTTAAAAACACTTGGGCACCAAGATCAGATCTGAACACGCATCAAAAAGGTGTGATGCCTTGAAGAATATACATCATACAATTTTTGTTCAAGGCAAAGCACCTGTCGCCCGATCAAAACAAACTTGCTTTAACTTTATCTGTCTTCACAAACTCGGACCCACGGTCAAATAAGGACACACGACACTAGGACATTATTCTGCAAAGAATAATCTTCAAGCACCTCTGCATAGCGGAAACATACAAGTTGTTAGATCTTCTGAGATGTGCACGACACTTCACCTCTTCAAATTTTCCAGACCCACGATGGAAGGATACCACGTGTCAATAAAGCACGAACCCGCTATGGATATCTTTCATGTCATCTGGTTTAAGGAAATGCAACAATCATCAGATTAGATCAAACCTGCATTAACTTTACCATTTTTAAGAAATTGGTCCTACAATCCGAGCAGGACATCCAATAGACGGTCATGATTCTATAATGGATAAAATTCCTTCATGTTTTGGATTAAGGAATAGCGCCGACTATCAGATATAATAGATTTGACAGCACTGTATCTTTCCTCTAGCCCCAACCAGGTCCCCACTATCTCTACGTGTCAACCTGTTGCAATGCCTTGAAGATTATTTTCCATGCATCTTTTGTTTAAGGCAAAGAGACAACCGTTCTAGATCATCACTAACTTTTTGGACCTTTGTTTTACCTTCAATTGCAGGCAGGACCCACATTGTACATGTCTCATACAATCACAATTCCTTGATGGATATACAACGATCATCTTTCCTTTAAGGCTTTATGCACACCGTTCGTGAACACCTATTTGATGGTCTAATATACAACCCGCTAGCTTTTGAACATGGTAACCTCACAATCCTAGAATGGACACTTGGTGTTCAGGCATTATTCCATGAAGAGTAAACTTTGGGATTCTTTTGATCATGGGATCACGCTTGTCTGCTATCTACAAAGCATGAAATACTTCATGGACTTAAGAATTAGGGAAAATAAATACATAGGCCCCACTAGGAATTTAGGAAAAATTAAGAATAGGCTCTGCACATGATAACATTAGACACATGAGATTTAAGTGACTTAAGTGGCCCAAAAATTAACTCTATTTTATAACATGCAAACATAAGACTTAGGGTTTAGGACCAAAAATAATCAAGGGCTAAACTAAGACCAATTAGGGCTTGAGAATCAAGCTTAAACATTGTAGAAAAAGGCAGGAAGAACACCATGGAAATCAAGAAATTATAAATACCAACAATGGCTCTGACTAAGGAAGGTTGAATGCAAGTTCAACAATAGATTCTATATCTCTGAGAAGAGCAGACCAAGGACAAAAAAAAAACCCAACACAAAAACCCTAAAATAGAGAAACTAGGAATATGCACAAATATACATTACTTTCAGTAGAGTCACATTATCTCTACCATTTATTTCCCTAATTTGAAGGAGTCAAACCAGGCTTGATGGCCCAAAGCCATCACCAAATTTCTGATTTAGCTTGCCTCTATCAAAAACAAAACAAATTGTTCCCTTCTCTGGAAAAAAAGATAAAAATGTAGTTGTCATCTGCATGATTTGATATGTTTATATCTTTCAACAGCCTACATAAAATATTAGTAGTATCTCTGTCTTCATTCAATATTTGTAAATCAAGCCTTATTTGATAATCCTAATCTTCATGTGACCAATGCCAATCATGGTCACTGAAAAATTCAAGATCCCTAGATCACTTTTTATCTTTTCTTTCATTGTCATACTTATAAAAAACATCCTCCAACTGATAAAAATCATAATCATTCCCAGTCTCACAGCTGGAGCCATCACACTGAATTTTATTACTGGTTTTCATACCCATATCAAAGTACCCTAAAGAAATTACTTGTAAATTATATACCTTATGCAAACCATCTTCTTGTCTGTTGGAGGGAGAGAACTCATCCACATACTCACTAGGTATCTACATACTTTGAGTAACTGAAATACCATCCTGTAGTGGTTCATTGAATGATTTAGGATCTGAAACAGATTCACAATCCACATGATTATCCTAATTAGTACTCAACATCATGTCGGGAACTTCTTCATCCTTTGAAAATGGAAATGCACTAATGGTTTCATCATCTAATGTATCATATTCAATTTCATTGTGATTGTTAGTGATTTTTCTTTTGGAATCTCAATATTGCATTTATGCTTGACTCTTAGATTCCCAACTTTTGATTCACACAATTAAAAGTTTAATTAACAAGGATTCAATCCTCCTACTCTTTGAGCTCCATAGACTCACGAATGTGTACCTTTCATAATTTACTACTTCTCAGTAAATTTAATAGTAGATCAAGGGTTTATACTAATTTGTCCCTATCTTTTACTACAACAAATGATAACACATTCTACAAATGAGCATAACCAATCTTATGCAGAGCTTTACAAACCAGACCATGAACTTGACAAGAGAAAATACCAGCGATATAAGGATTCTCATCCTTCTTCTATTTGAGTTCTTGACTCAGGCAGACTGACCTAATGATTCTCTCTCCAAGGAATCAATGAAATTACTTGTATTTTCCAATAAAAATGATAAACATCTATGTTCTTAATAACATAAATATAAAGGATTATTTAGATTTAAGTTTGATGATGATAACTACTAATAAAAATCTAGACCAGTGCCTAATCCAAGGAAAAGAGTGAATTGAGATATACATTCACAAAACTTACTTAATGGAAACACATATAAAACTCAGATGAAGTTCCTTGCAAACCACCTTCTAATTCCCACACCCATATATAAGATTCTTACACAGATATTTATTCCTCTAAAACTACTTGTAAGATTTACTTGCTCCTTGAAATAAACTCAAAAATAATTTCACAGTTACCTTGTAACCAGTATATTTAAAATGCCTTATAGATTAAATACACAAGAAAATAAACAAAAATACAAGAAGACATCAAATATGTGTAGCAAGAACTTCCATTGTATTTTACTAAAATATTTCTGCTTAGTACATTCTGAATGACAAAAAGCTTGAAATTAGACAAAATTTAGAAATCTGCCTTAGAGTTGTAAATTCACCATCCTTTACAATATGTTACAACTTTCTATATATAGTGAGCACTAGCCCTTTTGGAATCCTTGAAGAGAAAGGATGCAACAAGCTTCGGATGGCTAGGCAAAACATAAAAGTGCTAAAAGACAAAAATTAGTTACATTTTCAGTCGGTGGAATAAATACACTTGAGTAGTTGATTTGATATCATTCCAAATCCTTTGAAATTGGCACCTTTGTCCACAAATATTATGGGTAACCTCTTAAGGTTGTTATGAGACCTAATGACCATTGGCAAGTTGACTCCCAGAGAATACATGACTTATTTTTTGTTGTCATTATGGAAATAAAGTCATATAAAGTTTTTGTTGAAAGTAAACTTGGAAGACAAAAATGACTAAGTATAGAAAACAAGGCATACAAAGTTAAGCATTGATCAACACACCAGTGCATGTGCAAGAAATCAAATTAGGGTATGTGCATTCACATATATGTTCTATGTTATGTGTACATACTAAGTCCAGACATGCATGGTATGAAATGACATAACGGATAAGTTACAATAAGAACAGTACTACTACAGTTCAGAAGATAGAGCATGAAGCCGACTTATGTTTTTGGATCAGTGTATAATATTTTGTTTTGTAAAGGCTAAGTGCCTATGATAGTATGTTTGTAATTATGTCTTTATTATTGTAGTAAACATGTTTAATCCAATTTGTTTGGAAGCATTGTGTATTATGTTTTTGGGCTGACTATGGTCTTGTTTTGGGTCGCGTCTATTCAGGCATAAACATATATATATGTAATGAAAAGATATATTTGAGGTGTCAAAAAAATAAGTAGAGAAGAACAGTTTAAATATGTCAGCATGAGATAGATCCCTTAAAGAAGATAAGAGCATAAGCGCATAACTGGAACTGATCAGACATCAGTGTCATATACAATAGTTCACTTTTGGATATAGTGCATATATATTCTCAGGAGGTTATAGCCTTCTTTCTCATTGAGCAGTGAGCTCTTGGATAGTGAGTCCTCACCCCTAATAGGGTTTCTTTTAAAAGACTCCTAACAGGGTCAAACCTTTAATCAGGTCATTGTACTTTCATTGTAAATACTGCTCCTAACAGGGGAAAGGAACTTTAATAGGTTCATTATACTAGTGCAATATTTGTGGGTACTAATTTCCACCAGGGTTTTCCTCTAATCAAGGTTTCCCCATAATCATATTATGTGTTATGTGATCTTGTATTAAGATTCAAGTGATATCTAATTTATTTATGTTTAAAGTTGCTGAAATTGAATAATTAGCTAAACACTAATTCACCCCCCCCCCCCGCTCTCAGTGTTTCCAACAATTGGTATCAGAGCTCTGGTCCTCTGAGAGAAAAATTTAACCACTTGAGGAGATCATGGATTCAACAGAAGCTAAACATCTAAAAAAGAATATTGAAGCAGTGCTTGAAGATCTAGACAGGTCTGAGAAATAAAATGAGGAACTTAAACTAAAAGTTGATGGCTCTCAAATGCTTATCAAGAAATTAAGGAAAGATTTGAAAGATTGCTCTACCAATGACTTGGGAAAAATGGTCAAGAAGCTGAATGAAGAGAACATGTCTTTGAAGGATAAGATAGAAGAATTGAATGATCAGTTAACTAATAGCCTAACATCTATTGAAGAGAAGAACAAAGAAAATAAACAGTTAGATGAAAAAATCATGCAAGCCAATATGAAAATCTTGGAATTGGAAAACATCAAGAATAAGATTGAATCTGAATTATCAGGAGCAAAAGACAAGATTGCTAAAATTCACACAAGTTCTGATTTAATTCAATCATAGCTTTATACACAGAAACTAGAAGGTGATACCACTGGTATGTGATAGAGTACAACTCAAATTGAGATCAATTCATCACAAGAAAGAAAGAAATCTCTTACAGAATCTACAATAGAAAATAAAACTGAAACTCTTGAAGAGACTAAAGAAGAACCACCAAAAGATAAGCACAAGACAGTTAACCACACTTGCTATGCCTGTAACAAGCATGGACACTTGGCAAGAGATTGTAAGGATGTAAGACCCTTCAATGGTTACTGTTACTCATGTAATAAGTTTGGTCATTCAAAGAAACCAGTCTCAATTGAACCAAAGGAATCAGACTCAATACAATCAGAGAAATCAACCTCAAAGAAACTTGCATAACATTACATGTCAGATATGTAATTACAATGGAAACATAGCCAAGCAATGCATCGTGATGAATAACAACATCAGAACTCCTATAATCTGTCACTCATGTGGAAAAGTTGGACACATCTCAAGATTTTGTAGGTCAAGAATACAAGGACAAGAGAATCCTAAAAAGTCTCTGTTTGAAGAATCAGGAGAGGTTAAGTTTGTGGAAGCTAAAGCTAACTCGGATAAAATATGGGTTGAAGTAAAGAAGGATAATGAAGAGAACAAGGTAGTAGATTCATCCTCAGTGGACACACCTTCTACTTCTGATTAGTCGACCCTCATGGTCTTAGGGGGAGCTATTCTAGCTTTGAACCCCTATGTGGCTGGTATATTCACCTCTGACTATGCTCCTTTGGTTTCATGTCAGTGATGAAAAAATAATGCAGTATTCATTCACGCATTGTCTATAATGCATTCTGAACAAAGTTTGGAACTCTCTGTGAAAACTACGTACGGTAGCAAGCATTAAATGTAGCAGCCTTTATAAAATTAGTAAATATTCAATCATCTTCACATTTGCATTTGAGATCACGTAATTTGGAGAGCACAGTAGAATTGAGCATCAAAGTACTAAAATATAACAAATTTGGTAGTTAAGTGAATGGATAGAAGTTGGATCGAAACCCTAGCAGTCATGTCATTCCAATTTTCTATGAAACCCTATTTATCCAAGCAACAAGTAAGTATGGCCACTCCAGTTGTATTCAACATCACTGAAAGGAAAGGATTTATGTTTAAAATGCATCCCTTCAAGTCCATACTAGATGACATAGAGGGAGCATTTTCTAAGACTCCACTAGGATTCATGCATGTAGGAGACATTCACACGTACATCTGCTGTAAGAAGGAAACTGTCAGGGATAACAGTATAGCTACTCTCATGGCGTCAATGATGAAACTTGACTATTCATTCAAGGATGAATATGTGCATCTCACTAATAACCCTATCTTTGAGTAATCTAATGCGCATGAATTCTATGAGCCAGAATGGGTTAAAATCTTGTTGAGCAGGATACATGATGACCTCTACTGGATTGGTGAAGTTCCCATCTACATTACTATAGACCTAATCCATCACATGACTGGACTTCCTAAGACTAGACCAGTTCTTCCAACTTGTAAGGATGTTAAGAAATAGGTTAAGCAAGCATGGTTATCCAAGAGTGATAGGTGTGGTATGACAGTTGATCCCATTAGGGAAGATGACATAAAACTAGTCACCATGATTCTAGGTTACAAATTTCAGCACGCAAGCAGACTAAATAGTGTATCTGCAGCTATTGTCCTAGCAGCTGTAAAGATGGTAAAAGATAATACTTAGTATAACATATGTGAGATATTGCACACTCAATTGATTGACAACATTCGAGCTATTAAGCATGACAAGAGAAAGATATTTAGGTTTGGCTCATTGATCATATATCTCTACTTCCACATAGTAGGTAAAGTTGCAAATCTTTACCTAGACAGGAGTAAACCTACTATGTCTTAGATATCACTAAAGCCTACATCAGAGAGCAATGTGAAGGATTCTATGGACATGGATATCAAAACCTTCAGGATTAAAATATAGAAGAGGTTCAAGATACCTGAGAAGATAGTTGAGAAATACAAAGACACCATATGCTTCATAGTAGAAATTGATTGTACTTACATGGAGGCAGTTGACCCTAGAACAAAATGAAATCACCCTCTTGGTTATGAAGTTGAAGAACATGTTTTGGAAGGTTATGCACAATTCCTCCTATCTACGCCCAAGGATCCCAATGAACCTAGATGGGGTACTTACAGAGAAAAGAAAAATCAAGTTGATTATGTCTTATATAGTGCTGACAACAAAAGGAAGGCATCAAGGATTACATCAAATATCTTAAAAGTTCATGGTGTTACACAAGAAGACCTAGACAGAGCTAGGGAAGCTAATATAGCCAAAGAACTTGAGAAGACTCCCATAGAAGTAAAAATTAAAAAATATGATGATATTCCTAAGAAGAAGAAGAAGAAATCAAATGAAGATACATCTGCACCATCAACCACCATTGATCTAGAATCTTCTCCACCTTTTGTACCCAACAAGTTGACTAAAAGAAAGAAGAAAGTTCCTACAAGTCATCCATCCTCAAGGACCATAAGGAGCAAGGTAAAGAACACAAAAGCCCCTCCTGAGGTAGGATTCAGAGCTAGTCTAACAGTCCTAAAGAATAGAATTTCTACTGAAGGAAGATTAGAATCTATCAAGAATGTCTATGATAAGTATCAAGAGATAAACAAATCTGAAATTCATTCTATGATCATTGCCCACATGATTAAGTTCAAAAGGATAGTACTGGAACTTAAAAAAGTCATACCAGACAAGATATGGAACATACTTGATGTATTAAAGAGGCAAGCAGTTGAAGAGGATATAAGGATAAGAGAAGAAACATTGGATAGTCTTCTCCCAGTATGCTCACATGATGAGAAAGTCATTATGTTGGATTTAGTAAATCCACACCTAAGAACCAAAACAAGAGTTCTCCATATCATGAATAAGGAGTATGATCTAGTTGGTGAAGAGACTTAGAAAGCATTTGAGCAGGTATTTCTGGATAGACATATGTATCCATCAACGATGCCTATAGTAAAGGTAACGCCAGTTCCTCCCAAATAGGTTATAGAACCAGTAATTCAAAATGCACCTAAGACAGGTTCATAGGTTTCAGCACCCTCAGTCTCAATAGCCTCTGATACAACAAAAGATTCAGGAAATACTATAGTGATTGATGATATCAAAATATCCATGATCACCTCAGACAGTGATATGGACAAAGTTGAAAAAGCATTTAGCACTGAGGAGACAAAGGAGGTGTGCACTGATGACACATCTTTGCAACAAGATAAAGTTCACTCTAAAGATTCAACAAACTTGAATAAAGAGGAATATAATCAAAACAATGAGACACCAGTCATGGAGATTCCAATAAAAAGTGAATGCATGGATACTAGTCAAAATACCATATTCACACCATCCATTCAACCATCTACTTCATTGTTGTCAAGCTTAACTCCTAACTTAGCAAGTTGGATGCATGGGGAGAAGAAGACCTAATCAAGATCAGTGTCTTAGCCATGGAAAAATCCAAAGAGAAACAAGTTATGAGGAACCCTCTCTTCTTGGAATCAGTGAACATTTTGAATGACCTAGTGCCCACAGACAAGAAAGTGGCTAAAATTCAGTTAGTTGATGATGTAGACAGCATCCTAACAAGCTTCAAAGTACACTTTACAAGCCTAGTAGACTCAGCTACTAGAATTTTAGAAGATGAGTATAAAACAAAAAGATTGAATGAACTGATAAAGAATTTTACCTTAGATTTAAACTCATTAAAGATTGTTCAATCTATGTTGAAAGAGTTCACAGCTAAAGGCATAAATGTAATAGCAAACTGCATGGACAAAGTGAAATTCACCTCTGAACATATCAAAAAGATAGAAGAGGCAAATATCTTGGTTGACAGTGTTAGAAAATCAGTTGAAACATCTACGCAAGACATAAACATCTGCAAAAATAGCTATCAAGGTCAGTTGGACAAGATTGAAAAGGCAAAGTTTGAGATCAATAAGATAAGAACTAGGAAAACTCAACTGAAAAATGCACTAGCACCTTCCTTAGCAGTTCTGGATGAGAACATCAAATAGGTCGATGCCACTATTTTCATGTATGATTAAGGTCCCTGCATGGATCTGATAAAAATGGAGAAGCTCACATATGCTCTATGTGCACATCTCCAGACAGTTGATGCAATGAACACATTTTGATAGAAAGAGATCAAGTCTCTTCAGATTGTATATCTAGATGTATACATGGAGTAAGTATCTAGAGACTTACAAGTTTTTGGATACCTTTGTCATTAATGTCAAAGGGGGATTAATGTATATAAAGACTAAGTGTATATATGGGGAGTAGTGTATGTATATGTTAAAAAGATATAATGATATACAACTCTTTTTGTGTTAAGTCAATTTTGAGTAACTTGGTCACATTCCTTTGTTTTCATTAATGACAAAGGGGGAGATCATTGGAAAGTTGGATCCCAAATAATAAATGACTTATTTTGTCTTGTCATTATGGCAACAAAGTCATATAAATTTTTTATCAAGTAAACTTGGAAGACAAAAATAACTAAGTATAGAAAATAGGGCAAACAGAGTTAAGTAGTGATCAACACACCAGCGCACATGTGAGCGATCAAATTAGGGTATGTGCATTCACATATATTCTCTATGTTATGTGTACATACTAAGTCTAGACACACATGGTATGGAATGACAGTAGGGATAAGTTACAACAAGAACAATACTACTACAGTTTAGAAGATAGAGCATGAAGCCAACTTATGTTTTTGGATCAACGTATAATATTTTGTTGTGTAAAGGCTAAGTGCCTATGATATTATTTTTTTAATCATGTCTTTATTATTTTAGTAAACATTTTTAAGCCAATTTGTTTGGAAGCATTATGTATTATGTTTTTGGGCCGACTATGGTCTTGTTTTGGGTCGCGTCTATTCAGGCATAAACATTTATGTGTATGTAATGAAAAGATATATTTTAGGTGTTGAAGAAATAAGAAGAGAAGAATAGTTTAAATATGTCAGCATGAGATAGATCCCTTAAAGAAGATAAGAGCACAATCACATAACTGGAATTGATCAGTCATTGGTGTCATATACAACAGTTCACTTTTGGATATAGTGCATATCTATTCTCATGAGGTTGTAGCCTTCTTTCTCCTTGAGCATTGAACTCTTGGATAGTGAGTCCTCACCCCTAATAGGGTTTCTTGTAAAAGACTCCTAACAGGGTCAAACCTTTAACCAAGTCATTGTACTTTCATTATAAAGACTGCTCCTAATAGGGCAAAGGAACTTTAACAAGTTCATTATACTAGTGCAATATTTGTGGGTACTAATTCCCACGGGGGTTTTCCTCTAATCAAGGTTTCCCCATAATCATATTATGTGTTATGTGATCTTGTGTTAAGATTCAAGTGATATCTAATTTATTTATGTTTAAAGTTGCTGAAATTGAATAATTAGCTAAACACTGATTCACCCGCCCTCTCAGTGTTTCCAATAGTGACCGCCAATAGAGGCTAACTTACACTAGTCTTCATGATCATTACCCTCCTTGTACTCATTAATCAGGTGCCAAGTATCACTTTACTCTTCATCTATCATGTCCAAGTCAATTGTTGTTGGTTTCTTTTTCTTTGGCTTGGTGATATTATCCCAAAGGGTAACTTCTTCTTCTGAAGGCTAATTGAAACCTTGTAAGCTCTGCAACTTCTTCACCCACCTTTCCCACCTGGCATCAGTGATAGCCTTGACATCTTCAACAAAATTTACAAATTTTGTTTCTACTTTGAAAGCTTCATCCAAGGCTTTATTGAACCTTTCCATATCTAGAACATCATCATCTATTAGGAATGCCACTTTCTTAGGCAGCATAGTTACAAATTTGTTTCTCCACTCTTCAATAAATTTGATCTTATCATCTTCTCCTTTGATAGGAGAGATAAATATACTAAAATTAGGGCCAAACATACTGACCCTAGCCAGAATTTGATTGGATTTTCCCTTGAAGAAAGATAATGATGTGCCAATCTATTCAATCATCTCCCTCACTTGGCATACTACCTCTGGGAGAATTTTCATGTGTGGTTGTAATGCCTCTAGTCTTTCAAAAAGGGATCCACTGCTTGATCATGTACTAAAAAATGGGTCCAAATTTTCTATGTGGCCCTTCACCTCTGTTTCCAGGTCAAACAATCTAGTTTATACCTTATGCACCATGTCCACCTTTCCTTTTACGATATCTATCATATGCTACAAGATATTCAATAAGGAAGCTAAATTAATTTCATTCTGATCCTTATCTATTTTCTCTGTTCCCTATGGGAAATCCTCATTGGTTTCTGTCTAAATAGAGGAAACTTCTCTGGCTATAGGAGTAGAATCTTTAGGAGCCTCTTCTAATTTCTTGTTCAACACTTCCACTTTCCCCTATAGTTTATTGATTTGTATCGAGCATTTTTCTCTTTCCTTAGCTACAACAACTGACTCATCAAGGAGTTTACCATATCTTACAAAAAATTTCTCTATTTTATCCTCATTGAGGTAGGCAAAGTGGGTGACAGCCTAGGAGATCTCAAGGTCAGTAGTTTTCTAAATAGTCCTGATAATCTTGTCTCCATCCATTTTCTCTTCAACACTAACCATAGATGGCTTCTGTGTTCTTGGTGCCAGGAACCACATGGCTAGAGTCTGGGATCTTGGATCATATCTACATCCCCTTATCATCTCTCCAATCTGAGTCTCAGAAGACAAATTGGATTCTAGTTGCTTCTTGATTTGATCAATTATGAATGTAGAAGCCAAATCCCATGTAGGCACAAGTAACATTCCACTTAACTTGACCAATTTCCTAGCCTCCTCAAGTGTTATAATTTAGACTTAGGATTATAGGCTTTCAAGGCTTGCAAAGCTTCACTTTGCACAATATCACCCCTTGTTAGTTGCAACTGTGATCCAACTTCCTATTTCTTTGTCCATATTAAGAAGTTCTTGAACTCATCAGTCTTGATCAATGCATCATCACTTATAAATTCTTCTTGATATAGATCTCTTTCATCTTGGCATAGTTGGAGAGGCAATTCTAATTCTTCTTAGACATTCTTTTCCTTTTTCTTACACTCTGTAACTCTCTTCCTCAACTAGTTATGGTATTTCCTATCACCAGTGATCAGGGAACTCACTCTGTCTTTCTTCTTCCCCCATGTCTCTGCCTGAGAAGGATCCCCTTATTCTATTCTTTTTCTTCCTTGGGGGTTCACTTGTTACTTTAGTGTCAGGAGCCTCTGTTTATTTCTCTATAGTAGGTGACACATATACATTAGGTGGAATGTATATCTGATACCCTCCTTCACTATCCTCTTCATATTCAAAAGATGAATGCTTCTTAGGGCCTCTTTGTTTCTCTTCAATCTGACCCTCTAGTTGATTATACAAAGTATGATACATTTCTATCATCTTTGTAACTCTTTCCATATGGGTCAATCCTGGGAAGAAACCTCCAAAAGGGATCCCTTATTTTTTCATTTCTTATTCCAAATATATTAAATCTTGGTTTTTTGCAGCTCTACTTGCTACATCTTCATCATCTAAGACATTTATGATAAGGTCCTCTTCAACACAATCCTCGTGTTCATTAATAGTAGTGACACTTAAGGTTAGAAACTTCTTAGCATTCTTGATGAAGCCCTCAAGGTCTACATACCTATACAAGGCCATGCTCATTTTGTACTTCCCTAACCATTTTTTCCTGCATCCATGGCACTTTTTCCAATGGTAAAGTCAACAAATTTGAACTGTCTGGGTATAAATGTGCCTTTTCTATGGGGAGCCAAGTGCTCCTTGTCTATCTACATTAAATTTCAAATAAAATCTATCAAGGAAACCCTTGGAGGAACATACTTTGAATGTATGTGGAGAGTGAGAACATTCATAAACCCTAATCAGGGTATAGGTATTTTCACAATAGAAGTCTTCCCAATCGTGATGTCCTGGCTATTTGTCCATTTAATGATTGGGTCTTAGGAGTTGAAGCACACTGACTGTCAGCCTAGTCACATTAAAACCCATCAAGTGTAGAATTGGATGTACAATCCAATTCTTGAAACCATAGTATTCATTCTCACTGGAAGTGTAATTCAAAACCCTAATCCAGAATTGTATAGGCTTTGGCTAACCTTGGAAGTGCATCTTGGGTCCCAAATTTTCAATATCCATACTATCTATATTGAAAAATAGAATCAGATACATTAAAATAGAATAATACATGAACTTGGGGTTGGTCTTCTTCTGAATACTGATGAGGCCCTCAAGCACTCTATCAATGACATACTGATTGTAGTCAAAGTTAGTGTTAACATGGTAATTTAGGATATCTAGGATAATCATTAGTAGATTTGCAGGCAACTTCTTAATGTGCCCATCAATGCCCAATACTCTTCATAGCCCATAAGAGATATAAATCATATAGAAGCTAAGGTATTTGAATTCATATGGTGCACCCTTAGAAGAAGGCATGGGGGCTATGTAATTTCTATTTGACTTAGGCACATGAGCCTGGATCAAATTCTTCACCACATTGACCTCCCTGGTATACTTATTCTGTAATTTGGTTAAGTCAATATTTGTTGCAGAGGCATAGTAAATACCAATGGATTTCATAAAGGATTCCCTATCCAAGGTAACACTTTCTGTCTCATCACTTTTTCTAATAGTTTTATAAAGAGGATCATATTTTCTAGCCAATTCTACTAGCAGGTCTATATCTAGGAAGACATCTGGGACAATTACCTTGGCTAAACTTAATGTCCAAGGGTTTTCTATAGTGATTTTTGTATTCTTATTTCTATAAAAATAATTAAATAAATGGTAACTAGAGCACCCGGGAGTGTTGGGATCCCTACAATTTGACATACCATCAGCAAAGCATTTGTCATTTACCTTTTTGTTTTGGTTGGTTCTAGGCAGCAGAGCAACAAATTCATTTTCATAATTCCTCTTTCCATTTTATTCTTCCTCTGCATCTTTTCCCTCACCACTAACTGAAGCTCTTCTTGACTCCACTTGACTCATCTTCACTGATTCTGGACAATTCTTCTCTCAGAAATAAGATTTTCACAATTGCTCTAAAACTTATGCAATTTCACTCTGTTCTCTAAAAACTTTGGTTTAGAATGTACAAAGGCTATGTCTATATATCATTGAAATATAAATGCATCAGGCTAGTCAAGAACTTGGAAACTGTTTCTCAATCACTTCTGTAATAACTATGCATGTCTTGACATCAATTTTCTCCTAGCCGTGGTGCTTGAAGTTGACAGGTAATTGAATTTGAAATGCTTTGCTAGAAAAGTCATGAGTGCTTTTCTATTTTAAAACCTTATTTTATGTTAAAATGCATAAGATGAGATCTGATTGGCTTTCTTTTCTTGCCTTTTTAAATCTCAGTGGATTACTTGTACTTTTTTAGGATCTTTAATCTTTATTAACTCTGCTTTTTATATTGTTTCCTTGAAATGGTGCGAGATAGGATACTCATGATCCTATTGTACTTAGACCATAGTCTATCTGAAGATTACGTGACTACTTGATCTTCAAGTCTCTGAATGTTTTATCTGACCATAATTACTTTACAAGATCCAGTGCCAGCCACAAATCTCTTACTTCATCAACACTTCTTTCTAAGTTGCTAGATGGTTTTCTTAACTCTGACTTTGTTTTGACATTCAACGCTAGCTACTCATTTTAAATTTAGCTTCCCTTTTGTTCAACTCTTAACATTGGATAACACATTTCTTCTTACCTCTGAATCTTGCAATAAATTTACTTGAATCAGCTTTAACCATGATCAAATCTAGAGTTTTAGAGATAAAGGAACTGCCAAGTTGCTAACAAAACTCTTAACTTGAGTCTCATCTAGAGATCTAGTACTAGTCGTTCCTCTGAGATGAGATCAATGATCCTCGCTAAGTCTCTAAGTTTTTTATTTAACCTTAGGTTCATTTGGACATCTAGCGACAAGGAAAAAAGATAACTCTATTATGATTCTAAGTCTATCTAGAGATTCAGAGATAACTAAGTCTATGAATCGCTGAACATTTTGACTAACTCTAGGTCTAATCAGAGATCACACACACACTGCAAGATTTAAATCATATCAATGGTTCAGATATTTTCTTATCAACTCAGCTCTAAACTTTATCTTTACTTAAGTCATCTGGAGATTGCGTGACTAAAGAAAATCATGAACTCGGCTAGTACCCAGGTTTGATTTAGAGATTACGCGACAAGGTAATCTCTAAGTCGCTAAATATTTTACTCAACCTAGAGTCTATTTAGAGATCACACGCCATCCACACGATGAGATCTTAATCTACGTCTTGCACTAAATCCCTAAATCATTTTGTACTTGAGAATTCTATCTCAAGATTAAGAGATGACCCTTGATTTTTCTATTGATCCAATGGCTCGCGCTAAATCTCATGACAATTTGCTTAACTACACATTTATTTTGAGATCATGCGACCAAGTTACCTCTGAATCTCACAATAAACTTCACTTCAATTAGCCTCAACCATAGGTTCATCTAGAGATCACATGACTGCTTTATTTCCTAGTTGCTAAAAGATTCACTAACTCTGGGGTTGAATTGAAGATCACACGCATACCACTTGATCAAACCAAGGCTAAAAAAAGATCGATGGTCCTTGCTGAATCGTGGAATAAAAGATCGACCTTGGATAATATATAGAGATCATGCACCATCCTCTCATCTAGGATGAGATCAATGATCCTCGCTATATATCACAATATTTCATTTAACTCTAATTTCATTAGGAGATTTAGCTACAAAGAAAAAAGTAAAGTTTGTCCTAACCTCGGGTTGGATTACGAGATTCAACGATAAGGCTATCTTTGAATCTCCAAATATTTCTTGTAACTAGAGTTAATTCAAGATATCTAGTGCTATCTACATGATGAAAATTGCATCCACGGTTTTCGTTGAATCTCTAAATATTTGAGCTGACTTCATATTTATCTAGTGATCACGCACCAACCGCACGATGAGAAAATGATCAACCGCCTGCACTTAATCTTTGAGTTTATAAGAGAGTATTCCTTTCTTCTTGAGATTAAGAGGAAATGCTTGTGCCAAGTCTCCAAACCATAAGGAATATTTTGTTCTGATCCTGAGATTAGGAGATAAAAGTAAAGGCAAAAAAGGCACAAGACTTAAAATACTTAACTTACTCTCCAAAAGTAACTTCAAAATAGAAAAATATTATTAGGGTCTAGGGTTTCTTCTCGGTACAGACACAAGAGACCTAGGGTTTAAGAATTTGTTCCATTTTTTTCACTAGATTTCTTGGGAAACAGACACTTGCAAAAAAAAATGATGGTACATTGGAAAAAAATTTGAATTTTAGGGCATAAACCGATGTTGGGAACCAAAACCTTTAGAAACAATCAGAAAAACTAGAAGTATACCCAATAGTGGCTCTATCTGAGGATGATTGAATGCAATTTCAAAGGAAGAATTACAGATCTCTGGGAGGCAGACAACAACTTCACTAACCTACAGCAGAAACAAACACACAACAAAGAAAGAAACCCACAACAAGAAACACACACACCTATACATAAGAAAAAGACTACTGTGCATGGAAAGTAGAACTAATTGATGTTTTAATAATTTTCCATGCACTAGAAATTCAAACACCTCACCATCCATATTTTTTAGAAGATTTGAATCCTTTCCAAAATCTTGGTCAATGATAAAGGGGCCCAACCATAAGGACTCAATTTTTTTATGTTTTGCATTGTCCTTAGCCCTTGCATTCCATCAAAGAACCAGATCATCAGGCTAGAAATTTCTATCATTTTCTCTTTTTTCAAAAAGGTATTGTATTTTTTGCTACAATTTGATGTTTTCTTTTAACTATCTCTTCTCACTTCATCCAATTCTACTAGCTGAACCATTCTATCTTGCATAGGCTCACAAAATTCTAAACCCTCATCTTGGATGAGTTTATACACAGGGAGCAATTTGTTCACAATAATTGTAGATTAGATACAATACAATAGTTCAAAAGGAGACTTTCCTGTTGCCCTCTTCACAGTAATTCTTTCTGCCAATAAGGTAAGCTTCAATTTTGGATGCCATGCTCTTTTGTTATTTTCTAAGGACTTCTTCAGAATTTGAAAAATAATTTTGTTACTAGATTCTGCTTGTCCATTTTCTTGTGGGTGGTAAGGGGATGAAAATTAAATAACATTTCCCATGTTAGAACAAAATATAAAAAAATCTTCTGATCGAAATCTCATGGCATTATCCATTACTAGTTTAATGGGAACACCAAATCTAGTAACTACATTATTCATTAAAAAGTCAATAACCAATGTGATTTTAGCCTTCTTAGTTGGAATTTATTCAACCCACTTGGTAAAGTAATCAATAAAAACCAAAATCCAACTATGTCCCCCACTTGATTTCTTAGAAAACTCTCCAATGAAGTCCATTCCCCACATAGAAAAAGGTCCTTCTGCAACTACAAGATTCAGCAATAGGGCACTTGAAAACTTCATCTTATTAGAGAATCTCTGACATGGTTCACATTTCCTAACAAAAGAATGGGAATCTTTAAACAAACAAGGCCAATAATAGCCAACCCTTAATATTTTATGAACTCTTGCTCTAGTTGAATAGTGTCATCCACACATCTCAGAATGCATTTCTCTCAAAACCTTTTCAGATTGTCCTTTGTCCAAACATAATAGAAATATCCCATACCTATTTTTCTATTAAAATTCACCCTACAATAGTACATATCTCTGAACTTTCAATCTCAGGATTCTCCTCTGGTTGTCATTCAAATCCTCTGTGTAACTAGCATTTTTGAGAAAATACATTATGTTAGTATACTAGAGCTGCATTTCAATACTTGTAACTACTTCTCCACAAGTGTTAACATTGTTCACTTGGACTAGATCCAAATTCTCTTTTGTCATTAACTTAGCTAGTTCCAATCCCCTTGTCAGTTTAGTGATATGAATTTCCAAGTCAAACTCCTAAATCTTATTAATCTATTTACATATTTTTCCTGCTACTTCACTTTGAAGCAAGATATCTTTTACTGCAGCATGGGGAACATATGTATTGAATTTAGCACATACTAGATACGGTCTAAATGCCTTAACTACTTTTACCAAGGCATAAGATTTTTTTCCATCAATTGATAATTCAATTTAGATGATTGTAATGACTTACTAAAGAATGCTATAGGATGCTCATATCCCTCCTCATCTTTCTGCAATAACACTGTTGCAATAGTGTGAAAAGACACAAATGTAAACAGAGAAAATTTTTTAGTATAATCAAGAGAACATAAAACAGGGGCTTCTTTTATTTCTTGTTTAATTTTCTCAAAAGATTCTTGTGCCTCTTGGTTCCACTCAAACTTCACATATTTCTTCAATATTTTGACTATTGGTTTGACTAGCTCTACAAAGTTGGCAATAAATCTCCAAACAAAATTAATTTGTCCCAAGAATGATTGCACAACTTTGAGGTTTTTAGGAGAAAGTACTTTCTATTGGAGATTTACTTCTGGCAACTAGTTGATTGTATGTTTGTCATTGATGACAACATATAATATACAATAGTGTTCTATATGTACTTATCAGAATGATGTTATCAAGCTTTGCACAATTATATTCATTTTGTAGACATGTTGTTTATGTTTTGTTCATACACGCAGACTCAGATATGAAGTATTAGTTGTGTTGTGTAATTTCATTATGTGTCAGTTACAGTTTCTAGAGTTTGTTTGTATAGAGCTGACATATTGCATTGGATCTAGAGTTGCACCTATCTTCGAGATATGTGTGTGTATATTCAAGTTTAGTTATGATTTGATGACAGTTATCTAAAGGTGCCAAATGTGTTTCAACAAGATTACAAAGTTAGAGTTAATTTGGTGAGGCCGACTTAGTGAAGTGTCACATCTATTCAGTTTATATTGCGCAGTTGTAATTATGCTTGCGTGATTAGTAAAGTCAACAAGGATGTTATGAAGAGTTGTCTAATAGGTCCCTTGATCTTATACTTTGAGGAAGATACTTATAGAAAGTCATTTGTGGAATGCTAATTGTGAATGATAAGAAAAGATACAGGTAAGTGCAGAGTAGAACATCACTTGAGTTTCATTCATCAAGGATCTATGTGAAGAAGAAGTGAAAGATTACAATACACTGGAACTAATAAAAATAGTAGGTCTACTCTATAGGTCATCATCAGATATAGTGCATATCTATTCTTCAGAAGGTTGTAGCCTTCACCATTAAAGCAATGAGATTTTGGACAGTGAGTCCTCACCCTTAACTAGGTTATTTTTAAAAGACTCCTAACAGGGTCAGACCCTTAACCAGGTCACTATACTTATTGTATTGTAAAGAACAACTCCTAACAGGGTTGCAAGATCTTCTAAGAGGGATTATTATAAACAAGTATAGTTCATTGTGGGTGTTAATTCCCACCAGGGTTTTTACCATTTGGTTTTCCCATAACCAAATTTTGGTGTTGTCTATTATGTTATCTAAATGTGCATTTACTTTATTGTATTTTGGAGTTAATAAGAGAAAAGAATTAAATTGTTTGATAAATGATTCACACCCCCCCTCTCAGTTATCCTTTGGTACTATTCTAACAATTGGTATCAGACCCAAGTGCCTTGAAGAAGAAGCCTAATAGCTTAAGTTAGATCATATATCTAACTTCAGAAAAGAGAGCCCTAAGTTTGATTGAGAAAATTATCTGGATTGGAAAAACAAAATGATAACACATCTATAGTGTTTTGGTTTTGACATCTTTGAGATAGCCACACAAGAATTTGTTATTCCCTCTTTAAAAGACCTATCAAGAGATGATGCTACTAGTAAACAAAAGGATACATTCACAGCTAATGCAGTTTCCAAAGAAGCCCTTATAAGTGCACTATCTGACAGTGAATTTTATGAGATCAAGAAATTAGACAAGGCATACACAATATGGAAGTATTTAGAAGACATGTTTGAAGAAGATGTTCAATCAAATAATGTGTGAAGGAAGATATGGAAAAAGAAATACAACAGTCTTGAGATGTTACCTGAAGAGAACATTAGAGCCTACAATTAGAGGATAAATGAAGTAGTTTATGGAATCAGAAACAATGGTGGAGAAATATCAAAAGAAGATATAATGGATAATCTATTGACTACTTTAACATTAGACCATGAGAACAAGATCAATATTCTAGAAGAAACCATGCAATTTTCACAAGACTTCAAGAGAGATACTTTGATCAGTAAAATCTCTGCATTTGAGATATGAAGATTGAGGACTGAAGAAAAAGGTGGAACAACCTTCAAAGATTTAGTTCATGGTAAGAAATCTCACATCTCTAGAAATAATGAGAAAGAAGAAGTTGATGAAGAACTAGAAGAAATCATAGCTATGATTTCCAAAAGAGAAAAGAAAGGCAAAGGGAAATATGAAGGACAACTTCCATTCAATTTTTTTTCATGCAACAAGATCAGTCACTTTGCATCCAAGTGTCCTACAAGAGTAAAGAAATTCAGATCTGATTATAAACCTAAATACAGGAAGGAATGCTATCATGCTGAAGAAGGTATAACTGATGAAGATTCAAGAGAAGATTAAATTGGATTCATTGCCCTTAAAGACATGGAAAAATTGAATAGGAATATGGAAATTGAAGATGAAAAGGAAACACAGGAGTTAGCCCTAATTTCCAAGGTAGACATCATAACAGTTTGGATCATTGACAGTGGATGCTCTCATCACATGATATGTGATAAAGATAGATTTGTTCATCTAGAAAAGTACAAAGGTGGTATGGTTAGATTTGGAGATAACACTCCTAAACCTATCATAGGTAGAGGTTCCATCACCCTGGATGGAAAGACCAAAGACATATGATGTTTTGTGTGTTGATGGATTACATCACAATTTACTAAGTGTTGGACAGCTACTTGACAAAGGTTATCATTTGGAATTCAAAGAAAACAAATGCATTATTAGCAACAAAGAATGAGACATGATTGCATTAGGATCTAAAACAAAAGGTAATGTTTTCCAGCTCAATTCTGATGTAAGTTGTTTTTTTACAAAAGTGGATGGAAATTGGTTATGGCACAAAAGACTCTATCATATTAATTTTGATAATATAGTAAACATAAGTAATGTCAAGGCAGTTAGAGATCTTCCAAGTATTGCAAGACTAGTTGACACAATATGCAGGGAATGTGTTATGGGAAAGCATGTAAGGAGTTGTTTCAGAAGCAAGCAGAACTCAGCTAAAAACAAGTTAGACCTAGTACATACAGATTTATGTGATCCTACTCAAACTAGGTCATATTACAGAGAAAGTTATTTCATTTTGTTTGTTGATGATTTTTCAAGAATGATGCGGGTTGCATTCTTAAAGGAGAAGTCTGAAGCCTTTAAGAAGTTCAAAATATTCAAACCCAAAATGGAGAATGAATTTGGATTAAAACTAAAGTGTCTAAGATCAGATAGAGGAGGAGAATTCACCTCTGACCAGTTTTATGACTATTGTGAAGAACATGGAATTAAAAGATAGTTGAGTGCACCCAGAACCCCACAGAAGAATGGGATAGCAGAAAGAAGGAATAGGATCATACTTGATATAGTGTGTACTATGATGATTGAAGAAAATGTTGCACACACCTATTGGAGAGATGTAGTTAATACAACAGTCTATACTATCAATAGAACACAACTAAGGTAGGCATGGATAAGACACCTTATGAACTATGGTTTGGTAATGTACCTGCAGTAAAATACTTAAGAATATTTGGCAGCAAGTGCTACATCAAGAGAGATGATGGTGTTGGTAAATTTGATGCTAGAAGCGATGAAGGTATTTTCCTTGGTTACTCTACTAAAATAAAAGCATACATATGTTTTAATTTGAGATTAAAGAAGATAATTGAAAGTACTCATGTAAATATTGATGAGAATTTCATGGTTCAAGAAAGGTATTATGAATATGCACCTATGATTGAGGATGAACCTAGGCCTAGTAGTAAAGACACTATTATTGAAGAAATGGTTGACTGCATTGATGTTTCATGTAATGAACCAGAATTAAGCAAAGAAGTATCACAAATTACAGATGAGGATATCACACCAAAATTTTCAAAGTTCACATCTAGGTATCATTCAAAAGATGATATCATTGGAGATCAGAGCAGCAGTATTTTGACTAGATCAAAAGAAAAAAGAAGGTTAACAGTGGATGAAGAGGTATGTTTTCTTTCACGGAATGAACCTTTAAATGTTGAAGATTATTGCAAGGATTCTGATTAGCAGAAAGCAATGGAAGAAGAACTAAATCAAATAATAAAAAATGATACGTGGGAATTAGTCCTTAGACCCAGTGACAAAAATGTGATTGGAACAAAGTGGGTATTCAAGAACAAGATGAATGGAGATGGTACAGTGGTCAGAAACAAAGAAAGACTAGTGTGTAAAGGATATGCACAAAGGGAAGGGATAGATTACATTGACACATTTTCCCCTATGAGCAGACTGGAAGCCATAAAGTTATTCTTGGCTTATGCAACATTCAAGGATTTTAAAGTATATCAAATGGATGTTAAATCAGCTTTTCTGAATGGTGACTTGAAGGAAGAAGTATACATAGAATAGCCTGAAGGATTCAATCTATCAGATAAGATAGATATGGTATGCAAATTGAAGAAAGCACTTTATGGACTTAAACAAGCCCTAAGAGCTTGGTATGAGAGACTAGATGGTTATCTTACTAGGATTGGATTTAAGAAAGGAGCAACAGATTGTAACCTATTCATAAGAGAGACACCTGATGGACTACTACTCGTTGCCATATTTTTTGATGACATTATCTTTGGAGGTAATGACAAGCTTAGTTTAGAATTTGCAAAAGAAATGTTGAATGAATTTGAAATGAGCATGATTGGTCCTATAAAATATTTTTTGGGATTAAATGTAAAGAAGACAAATAAAGGAATATTCATAAATCAGTCCAAATATGTGAGGGAAATATTGAAGACCTTCAAGATGGAATATTGTAAGCCAGTATGTACTCCTATGATAACTGGAAGCAAGCTTTCTAAAGAAGATGATTTCGCAGTAGTTGACAAGACATTATATAAGTCTATAATTGGAAAACTTATATATCTTACTCAATCTAGACCAGACATATCTAATGTAGTTGGAATTGTTGGTAGATTTGCAGCTGAACCAAAATAGAATCACCTAATGGAAATAAAGAGAATATTCAGATATCTAAAGGGAACTATAGACTATGGTTTATGGTATACTAAATCAGAGAATGTACAACTTCATATGTATACAGATGCAGATTGGGCAGGTTGTCTTGATGATAGGAAGAGTACTTCTAAAGGAGTAGTATTTCTTGGAGATAGGTTGGTTTCTTTGGTAAGTAAGAAGCAAAATTGTATCTCTCAGTCGATAGCAGAAGCTAAATATGTTGCAGCAGCATTGAATTGTTCAACAATGGTTTGGATCAAGTAGATGGTTAAAGATTTTGGTATATAGGTTGACTATCCTATTGTTATTCAATATGATAACACCAGTACTATCAACATGTCCAAGAGCCCTGTGATGCACACAAAGACAAAACACATTGAGATTAAATACCATTTTCTTAGAGAAAAACTTGTAGATAATGAAGTAAAATTGGACTATGTGAGCACCAAAGAACAGTTGGAAGATATTTTCACAAAGCCTTTATCAAAAGATACTTTTGAGTATCTAAGGGAGAAGTTGGGATAATTCCCTCTCTTGAGTCTGATTAGAAAAATTAGCAAGAACATCAGTCATTAAGTGACTAATGAATGGTTGAATACTCTACTTCTGGAGTAGTACCCATGCTTAATTGTTTATGGCACCCTTTGCCATTGATGTCAAAGGGGGAGTATATATTAAGGGGGAACATATACTCTAGGGGAGTATAAACAAAGATAGAGGAGCTGCAGCAGTGTAGAGAAATATTTGATGAGGATATTGAGAAGATTGTAAAAAGAAAGAAGACACCAGGTGCTGAAGATGTTTTTAATATCACATGTTGCCATCAATTTCAAAGGGGGAGATTGTTGGAGATTTACTTCTGGTAGCTAGTTGAGTGTATGTTTGTCATTGATGACAACATATAATGTACAGTAGTGTTCTATATGTACTTATCAGAATGATGCTTTCAAGCCTTGTGCGGTTATATTCATGGTGTAGACATGTTTTTTATGTTTTTTTCATACATGACAACTCAGATATGATGTAACAGTTGTGTTGTGTAATTCTATTATGTGGCAGTTATAGTTTTCGGAGTTTATCTATACAGATACAATGTATTGCATTGGATCTTGAGTTGCACCTATCTTTGGGATATGCATGTGTATATTCAATTTTAGTTATGAGTTGATGATAGTTATCTAAAGGTGCCAAATGTGTTTCAACAAGATTACAAAGTTAGAGTTAATTTGGTGAGGCCGACTTAGTGAAGCGTCACGTCTATTCAGTTTATATTGCACGATTGTAATTATTCTTGCGTAATTAGTAAAGCCGACAAGGATGTTATGAAGAGTTGTCCAACAGGTCCCTTGATCTTATACTTTGAGGAAGATACTTATAGCAAGTCATTTGTGGAATGCTACGTGTGAATGATAAGAAAAGATACAGGAAAGTGTAGAGAAGAACATCAGTTGAGTTTCATTCATCAAGGATCTATGTGAAGAAGTGAAAGATTACAATACACTGGAACTAATCAAGACAGTAGGTCTACTCTATAGTTCATCATCAGATATAGTGCATATCTATTCTTTAGAAGGTTGTAGCCTTCATCATTAAAGAAATGAGCTTTTAGATAGTGAAACCTCACCCCTAACCGGGTTATTCGTAAAAGGCTCCTAACAGGGTCAGACCCTTAACTAGGTCACTATACTTATTGCATTGTAAAGAACAACTCCTAACAAGGTTGCAAGTTCTTCTAACAAGGATTATTATAAACAAGTATAGTTCATTGTGGGTGTTAATTCCCACCAGGGTTTTTACCATTTGGTTTCCCCATAACCAAACTGTGGTGTTGTTTATTGTGTTATCTGAATGTGCATTTACTTTATTGTATTTTGGAGTTAATAAGAGAAAAGTATTAAATTGGCTAATAACTGATTCACCCCCCCCCCCCTCTTAGTTATCCTTTGGGACTATTCTAACACTTTCTGAATAGCTTTTACTCTTTCTAGGTCTATTCTTACCCCTTCCTTTGATACTATATGGCCCAAGAGATTTCCTTCTGTAAAAACAAATTGGAATTTTCTTGGTTTCAATGATATACCATATTCTAATGCTTTGATTAAGACCTTCTCCAAATTGCTACACTAATCTTCTGCTCTTTTTGAGAAGGTAGTCAAATCATCTTGGTAGACTACCATAAGGACATCTATAAGATCCTTAAAGCCACGTCCATTAGCCTATGAAAAGTAGCCTCATTATTTTTTAGACCAAAAGACATATGGGAATATACATAAGTTCCCTAAGGAGTAGTAAATTTTGTCTTGAATTTTTTAGATTCCTTGACTAGCACCTGGTTATACCCAGATAACTCATCCATCATAGATAGTAGATCACATCATGTAACCTTATGCAACATAGCTTCCATATTAGGTAGTCCATAATTATCTTTCAATGAAGCTACATTGAAGTTCCTAAAATTAACATAGAATATTATGTCCCCATTTGTTTTTCTTACTCATGGGACCAAATTTGAAAGCCATGATGAATGTGTAATGGGCTGAGTTATGCCTGCATCCCTTAATTTCATAAAATCCATTTTCATCTTAGTAGCCAATAATGGATTGATAGGCCTATTTTTTTTCCTAAATGGTTTTACATCTTCTTTCAGTGGGATCCCATACTGGAATAGGTCTTCTCTATAGGCTTTGAGGTCTTCATAGGACCAGGAAAAAACATGTTTATATTTTTCAGCAATTTTACCAAATTTAATTTCACATTCCTATCTAGCTTTTTTCCAATGTAAACTAATTGAGGGGATGTCTCTGATCCTAGATTTTCCTCCAAATCTCCCACCTCGACATTGGACTTATGTCACACATAGTTATCATTCATACTAAACATGCCCTCTAGTTCAAATAATCCCTTAGGAATATGATTAGAAGCTAGTTGAATAACATCTTTATCAAAAAGTCACAGTCAAATTGTTGGCCATCATATTTGTCTAAACACTAGCTAAATCTTAGGATATCATCATCATCCTCAAAAACTTTCCAATTGTTGATATTGTTAGGAACTGCTAGCCTATTCTTGACTTCCACCATAGATATGCTAGCAAGGATAATGTCATCATTCTTCAGAGAAACATTTGCAAGAAAATCTTCCATAATATTATTTGACCTCTCTACTCATAGAATGTTAAAAGAATCAAAGAATTCTAATCTATCCCAAAAAAAATCTTTATACAATTTTAATCTATCATCCCTAGCAGCATAATTTGATCTAATTTGGGCTATGATTAGTTGGGAATCCCCATGAACTTGTAAGCATTTAATACCATGCTTGATGGAAATATCCATCCCCAATATTAATGCTTCATATTCAGTTGTATTGTTGGTACAATGAAAGGCCAAAAGGAAGGAGTACTTAAAAGTAATACCTGATGGTGAGATAAATAAAATACCTTCTCCTGATCCTTCCTTAGAGAATCCTCCACAAAAATACATTTTCCACAATCCATCTTGTTGTAATAGTATCTCATCAATTATTTGGTTAGTGTTTCTCAATTGTGGCTTGATCTCTTTAACAAAAAAAATTTCCATGTCAATATCTACACAAAAATTCAGTTTATCAGGTAAAACCATTTCAACCATGATAGAAGAATGAGGTTCTCTATACAACTTGACCTTTGTTTCATTCACAGGTATTGTTTCATATGACAAATCTAGTTTCAATCCTCCACACACTGTTGCTGCCCATTGTCTATATAGTAGCATACCATGATGAGGTTTTGTATCAACAACAACTATATCAATTTTATAGGTAGATTCAGGGAATGCAAAATTTTTCACTTCAATATCTATTAGTGTTCCTATCATAGGAACCTCCCTATTATCCATTTCATAGAAAATCCTAGCAAGAGTTCTGGTTTGAAGGCCTAGTTCTTTCATAATATGATATGGCATCATAGTAGTTGCAGCACCAGGGTCCATCATACAATTTTTTACCAACAAATGGTTTATCATTAAAGTAACATAGAATGGATCAACTAACAATGGTTCTTGAGTAAACACATTTCCTATGCAGATATTAGAAAGTTCCATGCTTATCTCCAAACCTTTCACTTGTTTCTCTTTTTCATTCATAGATGGAACATCTCTTTTCTCATTTTTTAAGTTCAAGGATACTTCCTTCTTGTTTGACATAGGGATATCTTATATCCCTTTTAAAAGTGAAAGTGCAGCTTCTTTGTGCTCTTTTATCTTCAACATATCCATCAGTGGAACTGAAACTTTCATTTGAGTAAGAGCATGTTTCATGTCAAACATAGGTAATTCAAAAGATACTTCACTTATCCTTTTACCTCTTTTTCCCTTATCAATAACCATTTGTTTTTCTACCTTTATTTCCTCTTTCTCCTTCTAGGGAGAAGAAGATTCTGGTTTCTTTGCATCTTTCTTTTATTTTCTACTCTCGATAGGAGATTCTGCAAAAAATTGTGGGGTATCCTCTTTAATGAAAATAGAGGCAAGTTTTCCTTGACCAACCTCAACTGTTCTATTCCTGAGATTATATGCACCCCTAGCTTGGTTTATTGTTGCTATGGTCAAGGATGTTTTTTCTTCATCACTTGGTAATCTAAAATGGGGATGCTCCTTATCATCACCCACTACATTAATATTTCTTTGTGACACAATACCAGTCCTATGACTTGAATCAGAGACTAATTGGGGCTGGCATTCTAGGTACATACTTCCTCTACTACTCACATCTTCAATGGGGTCACTTTATTTAGGATACCATGGATAAGACTTCCTTATAGTGAACATATTCATAGCAAGGCTTTCTTGTTCTGGACCTATCTGTTTATTTCCCTCTCCCATTTGATCAGCTAGGGCTTAGGCTACAATACATTGGTAAGAAGAGTGAGGCATGTTACAATCAGCACACCAAGGATTCTTCTCCACATAGTTTGTGATTTTTCTTTTCAAAGGATCATGGGTTTCTTTTTTCTTTTGGTTTTCTTGATTCTCAGGGATTATCTTTCCATCTTTCCAATTTGTTCTATATGTCATGTCCCTTAGATTTTTCTATTTATCATACCTTTGATACTGGTACTTGTTGTCATGAAAACCTTTGTTATTTTTATCTATTTTTGTAGTAAGATCCTTTACTACACTCATCAATTTATCAACCCTGTCATCCTCCTTAACAAGTTTTCTTGTTTGACCATTTGTCTCCTTCTAAAACTTACCATCCTCTCTCTTCCCCATCTTCTCTGGGGCTTGCCTATTACTCTCAATATCTATTGTTTTTTTTAAGCCTCTCTTAGGGTACATGGGTTCTTATCTTTGAGAAGGTAAGACATCTTCCCATCAGTAGCATTAAATTAATTGGTCAGACATACTTGCTTATCTAGCCTCAACACTTGGAATAACTTGTTCATAGCTTTTTGGAACCTATTATTGAAATCTAACATGCTTTCATTAGGTAATTTATTACTATTATTAAACTCATTTAACATGTAACCAGAGTTAACATGTTCTATGTATTTTTCCCTATAAGATCTAACAAATTCATCCCAATATGTTATTCTATCATTAGGAAAATTCCTAAACCAACCCCTAGCATCTTCTATTAAGGACTGAAAAAAAGCTTCATAAGAACATCTTCATGTTCTATTTCAAAATCAATAATCTTATCTATGAAATCTTTTAAATGTTCTTCAAGGGTAATGACATTATTTCCTATGAACCTAGGGATTTTATCTCTTACCTCATTAGGGATCATGTTTGGATGACCAGGGTTAACATCAAAGAAAAGAGGTCGGTATCTGTCCAAATGGACAGGTCTTCTTTGGAAATTTCTCAAAGTATTATTTCCACTTGGTCCTGCTACATGCCCTTGATTTTGAGTATGCTGAGGGGCCCTTTTCTTCAGACCAGAGATTTGAGCACTTGGATTAGGACCAAAATGTTGAGCATTTGGACTAGGACCACCTGGTGGATTCTATTGTAGTATCTTTGTAGTGATAGGCATAGAGCTACTTGTAGTAGTATTTGTAATATCATGCAAGAAAGCTATCCTCATGTTCATGTCAGCTGCAACAACCTCTAACTCCATCTTTTCTAGCTTCTTGGCTAGATCTTCTTTAGCTTTTCTTTCTTGTTCAAGTTCTATGTCAACTTGGGACATTATTGCAGGGATAACTTTGATTTGTTTAGGCTCATTTATACTAATACCAATTACTTTTTGCTTACCTTTATCAAAGACATATTTGTCACTTTTCTTGAGCTTTGCATTTTTCTCAATCTCATGTGGATGCAACTGCCTTATGACATGTCCTTCTCCTTCAAGTTCATCTTTGTTAGAGTTTGATCTATTATTTGAAACTTATTGCCTCAAGGCCCCAAGGTCACCAAACAATTCTTTGTCTAGACCCTTAACCTCCTCACTTAGAATTTTAGCCTTAATCTCATTTCTCCTTGTTTCTACCAAGAGTTATTCTCTCTTATTTAACAAGTCATACAATTCCTACTCATTCCCTTTTTCATGTATTTACTCTCTAATTCTTGTTCACTCCTTTTTCTTCTTAAGGCTAGGACCTCCTCACATAATTTGTCAGAATCATGAGCTATAGTCTTAGCAGCTGATGTTCCTCCTTGTTATTCTAGAGTTTCTTGTGTAGGGAAGAGCCTTGCATGAGTCATTTCTCCATCTATGAAAGGGTTAAAATATGTGTTATCAACATAAGGGCCAACTAGCCTTGAATGCTTAGCACCTTCATATGAAGATGAAACTCTCTTAGGGATAGGGGTTTCTACTCTTCCTTTTGAAACTCTTGGGGAGTCATGATTTGACCAACATCTATTAGACCATTGTCTTCTTCTAGGTGTATGGATCTCTTCTCCTATATCTTTCTCTAGATTAGCTCTATAGTAAGACCCGGTGTTTCTTTTCCAACTCATTTTAAAATCAGATAAGAACTTTCAATTTTTCAATATGCAAATAATAGAATACACAGAGTATAGAGTCGCCACCCACAACAAGTATGGGAAAGAATTTAACAAAAATGATTAGGAAATGGAACAATCTAGAAATTAGTCTCTACAAGCTTGAAAACCTTATTATAAAAAATCACTTCTCCTCAGTACAAAACTAAGGGTTTCTTGAATGATTTCAATAATCTTTTTACACCTCCTTTCCCATTAGAGTTGCCATTTTGTTGGTGCTTTTTATTGTAGAATCTCAATATTGCATTTATTCTTGACTCTTAGATTTCCAAATTTTGATTCACACAAGAAAAAGTCTAATTAACAAGGATTTAATCCTCCTACTCTTTGATCTCCAGAGACTTAGGCGGGTGTACCTTTCATAATTTACTAATTCTCAATAAATTTAATAGTGGATCAAGGGTTTACACTGATTTATCCCTTTCTTTTACTACAACAACTGATAACACATTCTACAAATGAGCATAACCAATCTTATGCAGAGCTTTACAAGCCAGACCATGAACTTGATAAGAGAAAATACTAGTGACATAAGGATTCTCATCCTTTTTCTATTTGAGGTCTAGACTCAGGCAAGCTGAGCTAATGTTTCTTTCTCCAAGGAATCGATAAAATTACTTGTATTTTCCAATACAAATGATAAACATCTATGTTCTTAATAACAAAAATATAAAGGATTATTTAGATTTAAGTTTGATGATGATAACTACTAATCAAAATCTAGACCAATGCCTAATCCAGGGAAAAGAGTCAATTGAGATATACATTCACAGAAATTACTTAATGGAAACACACATAAAACTCAAATGAAGTGCCTTACAAACCACCTTCTCATTCCCACACCCATGTATCAGATTCTTACTCTAATATTTAGCTCTCTGAAACTACTTGTAAGATTTACTCCCTCCTTGAAAGAAACTCAAAAATAATTTCACAATTACCTTGTAACCAGTATATTTAAAATGCCTTACAGATTAAATACACAAGAAAATAAATACAAATACAAGAAGGCATCAAATATGTGAAACAATAACTTCCATTTTATTTTATTAAAATATTTTAGCTTAGTACATTCAGAATGACAAAAAGCTTGAAACTAGACAAAATTTATAAATTTACCTCACAGTTGTGAATTCACCATCCTTTACAGTATGTTACAACTTTCTATATATATTAAGCACTGGCCATCTTGGAATCCTTAAATAAAAATGATGAAAGAAGCTTTAGATGGCTAGGAAAAACCTAAAAGTGCTAAAAGGCAAAAATCAATTACATTTTCAGTCGTTGGAAGAAATACACTTGAGTAGTTGATTTGAAATCATTCTGAATCCTTTGCAGTTGACACCTTTGTCTGCAGATATTCTGGGTAACCTCTTGAGGTATTTATGAGACATAGTGACTGACAATATAGGCTAACTTACACTATTCTTGATGATGATTACCCTCTCTAGGCTCATTGATGAGGTGCCAAGTGCCACTTTACCCTTCATCTATCACGTCCAAGTCAATTGTTGTTGGTTTCTTTTTCTTTGGCTTGGTGTAATTATCCAAAAGTGTAACTTATTCTTCTGAAGGCCAATTGAAACCTTTTAAGATCTACAATTGGTTCACCTACCTCTCCCACCTGGCATCAATGATAGCCTTAACATCTACAACAAACTTTACAATTTTTTTTTCTGCTTTGAAAGATTCATACAAGGCTTTATTGAACCTGTCCATATCTAGGACATCATCATCTATCATGAATACCTCTTTCTTAAGAAGCATAGTGTGAAATTATTTTCTGCACTCTTCAACAAATTTTATCTTATCATCTTCTCCTTTGATAGGAGGGATAAATCTACTAAAATTAGGGCCAAACATACTCACCCTAGCTTGAATCTAATTGGGTTTTTCCTTGAAGACATATAATGATGTGTAAATATTCTCAATCATCTTCCCAACTTGCCATACTACCTCTAGGAGATCTATACTATGTTCTTGTAATGCCTCTAACCTTTCAAAAAGGGATCCCCTACTTGACCATGTACTAAAAAATGGGTCCAAAGTTTCTATGTGGCCTTTCACCTCTGTGTCCAAGTCAGGAAATCTAGTTTATACCTTGTACACCACATCCACCTATCCTTTTAGGATATCTATCCTATGCTCCAAGATATTCAATAAGGAAGATAAAGAAATTTCATCCTGATCCTTATCTAGTTTCTTTGTTCCATGTGGTAAGTCCTCAGTGGTTTCTATTTGAACAGAGGCAACTTCTTTGGCTATAGAAGTAGGAGCTTTGGGAGCCTCTTCTAATTTATTTTTCAACACTTCCACTTTCCCTTGTAATGCTTTTATTTTTATCAATAATTTTTCTTTGTCCTTAGCTACAACTAACTCATCAAGGAGTTTACCATATCTTGCAGAAAGTTGCTTTGTTTTTGCCTCATTGAGGTAGGAAAATTGGGTGGCATTCTGGGAGATCTCAAGCTCAGTAGTATTTTGGATAGTCCAAATAATCTTGTCTACATCCATCTTGTCTCCATCCATTTTATCTTTAGCACTAACTAGAGATGGCTTATGTGTTCTTGCTGCTAAGGACCACATGGCTAGAGTCTGGGATCTTAGATCATATCCACATCCCCTTATAATCTCTCCAATCTGAGTCTCAAAAGATAGATTGGAATCTGGTTGCTTCCTAATTTGGTCAATTATGAATGCAGAAGACAAATCCCATCCAAGCACAAGTAACATTCCACTATACTTGACCAATTACCTAGCCTTCGTAGGTGTTATAATTTCATACTCAGAATCATAGGCTTTCAAGGCTTGCAAAGCTTCACTTTGTACAGTATCACCCCCTATTAGTTGCAACTGTGATCCAACTTCCTATTTCTTTCACCATATTAGGAAATTCTTGAATTCAATAGTTTTTATGAATGTATCATTAGTTATAAATTCTTCTTGATATAGCTCTCTTTCATCTTGGCATAGTTGGAGAGATAATTCTAGTTCTTCTTGGACATTTTTTTCCTTTTTATTACCCTTTCTAATTGTCTTCCTCAACTTGTGATGGTATTTCCTATCACTAGTGATCAGGGCACTCACTTTGTCTTTATTATTCCTTTGTGTCTCTGCCTGAGAAGGATCCCATTATTTTATTCTCTGTTTCTTCCTTGGGAATTCACTTATTACTTTAGTGTCAGGAGCTTCTGTGTCTTTCTCTATAGCAGGTGACACATCGACATGAGGTGGACTATATATATGATACCCTCCTTCACTGTCCTCTTCATATTCAGAAGATGAATGCTTCTTAGGTCCTCTCTATTTCTCTTAAATCTGACCCTCTAGTTGATTATACAAAGTATGATACATTTTTATCATCTTTGTAATTCTTGTCATATGGGGTAGTCCTGGGAATAAACCTCCAAAATGGATCCGTGATTTTTTCATTTCTTGTTCCAAATATATTAAATCTTGGTATTTTGTAGCTCTACTTGCTGCCTCTTCATCATCTAATATTTTTCTAATTATGTCCTCTTCAACACAATCCTCATGTTCTTTAATAGTAGTGACACTTTGGGTTAGCAACTTCTTAACATTCTTGATGAAGCCCTTAGGGTCTACATACCTATACAAGGCCATGCTCATTTTATACTATCCTAACCATTTTTTTACTGCATCCATGGCCCTTTTTCCAATGGTAAAGTCAACAAATTTGAAATCTTTGGGTGTAAATGTGTCTTTTCTATTGGGAGCCAAGTGCTCCTTGTCTATCCACATTAACTGCCAAATAAAATCAATCAAGGAAACCCTTGGAGGAACATACTTTGGAAGTATGTGTGGAGGCTGAGAACATCCATAAACCCTAATCATGATATAGGTATTTTCACAATAGAAGTCTCCCCAATTGTGATCTCTTGGACATTTGTCCATTTATTGATAGGGTATTAGGAGTTGAAGTACCCCAAGTGTCAACCTAGTCACCTTAAGGACCATCAAGTCTAGAATTGGATGTATAATCCAATTATCAAAACCACAATATTCATTCTAATTGGAAGTTTAATTCCAAACCCTAATCTAGAATCGTATAGGGTTTGGCTAACCTTGGAACTGCATCTTGGGTCTCAGATTTTCAGTATCCATAATATTTATATTGAAAAATAGAATAAAATGCATTAAAATAGAATAATTCATGAACTTGGAGTTATTCTTCTTCTAAATACTAATGAGGCCCTCATGCATTCTATCAATGACACACTAAATGTAGTCAAATTCAGTGTTAACATGAGAATTCTGGATATCTAGGATAATCATTAGTAGATCTACAGGCAACTTCTCATTGTGCCCATCAATGCCCAATACTCTACATAGCCCATAAGCTATATACTTCAAATAGAAGCTAAGCTCTTTGAATTTATATGGTGCACCCTTAGAAGAAGGTATGGAGGCTATGTAATTTATATTTGACCTAGGCACATGAGCTTGGATCAAATTCTTCACCACATTGACCTCCCCGGTATACTTATTCTGTAATTTGGTTAAGTCAATATCTGTGGAAGAGGCATGGTAGATACGAAAGGATTTCATAAACGATGCCCTATCCAAGGTAACTAGGGATGTCTCATTTCTTTTTCTGATAGTTTTAGAAAGAGGATTATATTTTCTAGCCAATTCTACTAGTAGGTCTATATCTAGGATGACATCTGGGACAATTAGCTTGGCTAAACCTAATGTCCAAGGGTTTGATACAAGGATATTTCTATCCTTATTTCTATAAAAATAATTAAACAAATGGTAACCAAAGCACCTGGGAGTGTTGGGATCCCTACAATTTGACATACCATCAGCAAAGTATTTGTCATTTACCTTTTTGTTTTGGTTGGTTTGAGGCAGTAGAGAAACAAATTCATCTGAATAATTCCTCTTTTCTTTTTGTTCTTCCTCTGCATATTTTTCCTCACCACTAATTGAAGCTCTGCTTAACTCCGCATGACTCATCTTCACTGATTTTTAAAAATTCTTCTCTCAGAAACAAGCTTTTCAAAATTTCTCTAAAACTTATGCAATTTTGCTCCGTGCTTTGAAAACTTTGGTAGTCAGAATGTACAAAGGTTGCGTCTATTTATCATTGAAACATAAATGCATAAGTCTAGTCAAGAACCTATAAACTATTTCTCAATCACTTCTGCAATAACTCTATGTGTCTTGACATCAATTTTCTCCTAGCCGTGGTGCTTGAAGTTGACAGGTAATTGAATTTTCAATGTTTGGCTGGAAAAGTCATGAGTGATTTTCTATTTTAAAACCTTATCTTGTGTTAAAATGCTTAAAATGAGATTTTATTGGCCTTCTTTTCTTTCCTTTTTACATCTCAGCGGATTACTTGTACTTTTTTAGGATCTTTAATCTTTATTAACCCTTCTTTTTTGTATTGTTTCCTTGAAATGGTGTGAGACAGGATAATCATGATCTTACTGTACTTATACCATAGTCTATCTAGGGATTACGAGACTACTTCATCTCCAAGTCTCTAAATGTTTTATCTGATGTGGGTTACATTATGAGATCTAGCGCTAGCCACAAATCTATTACTTCATCAATTGTTCTCGCTAAGTCACTAGATGGTTTTTTTAACTGTAAATTTATTTTGAGATTCAGTGCTAGAAACTCATTTTAACTTTACCTTACCTCTGTTTCATCTCTTAACACTAGATAACTCATTTCTTCTTACTTCTGAATCTCAAAATAAATTTTACTTGGCTCGTCTTTGACCATGATCAAATCTGGAGATTCAGAGATAAAGGAACCACAAAGTCACTGAATAAAACTCTTAACTCATGTCTCATCTGGAGATCTAGTGCTAGCCATTCATCTGAGATGAGATCTATGATCCTTTCTAAGTCCTTGATTTTTTTATTTAAGCTTAGGTTCATTTAGAGATCTAGTGACAGTGACAAGGCAAAAAGATAACTCTAAGTCTATCTGGAGATCCAAAGATAACTAAGTCTCTGAATCATTGAATATTTTGACTAACTCTGGGTCTATTCAAAGATCACATGTGCACTATAAGATTTAAATCATATCAATGGTTCAGATATTTTCTTGTCAACTCAGCTCTTAACTTTATCATGACTTATGTCATCTGGAGATTGCGTGACTAAAGAAAATCATGAACTTAGATATCTAATCCTTTACCCTGGTTTGATTTGGAGAGTACGCAACAAGGAAATCTCTAATTCACTAAATATTTTACTCAACCTTGAGTCTATTTAGAGATCACACACTAGCCACATGATGAGATTTTGATCTACGTCTTGTGCTAAATCCTTGAATCATTCTATACTTGATCATTCTATCTCAAGATTAAGAGATGACCCTTGATTCTTCTTTTGATCCCATGGCTCATGTTGAATCTCAAGACAATTTTCTTAACTTCATGTTCATTTCAAGATCATGTGACCAAGTTACCTCTAAATCTCACAATGAACTTCATTTGACTTGGCCTCAACCACAGGTTCATCTAGAGATCATGTGACTGCTTTATTTCCTGGTCACTAAAAGATTCACTAACTCTAGAAATGAATTGGAGATCACGCGCAGACCACTTGATCAAATCAAGGCTAAAACAAGATTGACGGTCCTCGCTGAATCACTGAATAAAAGCTTGACCTTGCCTAATTTTTGGAGATTGTGTGCCAGCCTCTCATCTATAATGAGATCAATGATCCTCGCTAAATCTCACAATATTTCACTTAACTCTGATTTCATTAGGAGATGTAGCGAAAAAAGAAAAAAGTAAACTTTGTCCTAACCTCGGGTTGGATTACAAGATTCAGTGATAAGGCTATCTCTGAATCTCCAAATATTTCTTGTAACTAGAGTTAAGAGAAGAGATCTAACACTAGCCACATGATAAAAACTGCATCCACGAGTGTTTAATCTCTGAATATTTGAGCTGAATTCATCTTTGTCTAGCAATCACATGCCAACCGTACGATGAGAAAAACATCAACTACCTGCACTTAATCTCTGAATTTATACGAGCATTTTTCTTTCTTCTCAAGATTAAGAGGTAAAATATTGTGCCAAGTCTCCAAACCATAAGAAATATTTGGTTCTAATCACGATATAAGGATATAAAAGTAAAGGCCAAAAAGGCACAAGACTTAAAATACTTAAATTACTCGCCAAAATTAACTTCAAAATAGAACAATATTATTAAAGGGTCTAGGGTTTCTTCTCAGTACAGACACAACACACCTAGGGTTTAAGACTTTGTTCCATTTTTTGCACTACATTGATTGGAAAAAAGAGACTTGCAAACAAATTTGGTGGTACATTGGAACAGACCTTGAATTTTATGGCATAAACTGACGTTGGGAACCAAAATCTTTAGCAAGACTCAAAAAAAATATAAATATACCCAACAATGGCCTAGTGACATAGAAGTAAAAGGGGAATTAGAAACACACATATCAAAATCTTGAGCATTTGATTCATACTCTTTTTTGAACTCAATGTGTGTTGGGTAAAATATTTCAGAGCTATCCCTACCTGAATACCTCAAATATTCACAAGTCAAGAACTCATAAATTTGTTCACTATGAAGTGAACCATTGTCATCACTTTCACCCACTTCTGATATGAAGTCCTAAGTATCATTTTAATTTATCCAATCACTATCTTCTTGCTGACTACACATATCCTCTACCTCATACTGAGAAGGAGCATCGATTCTTGATTACAAGAGACATCTGTTGGAATAGTCCCAAGGGATAACTGAGAGGGGGGGCGGGGCTGAATGAGTTATCAGCTAGTTTAATTCTTTTCTCCAATTAATTATAGAATAATATTAAGCATTAACACATTTAGATAACATAAGTTAGAACACAACAATTTTGATTACGGGGAAACCAAATAGGTAAAAACCCCAGTGGGAATTAGCACCCACAAAGAACTGTACTTCAGTATAATAATCCCTATTAGAAGATCTTACAACCCTATTAGGAATTGATTTTTACAATGCAATAAGTACAAAGACCTAGTCAAAGGTCAGACCCTGTTAGGAGTCTTTTACAAATAACCCTGTTAGGGGTGAGGACACATTATCCAAGAGTTCATTGCTCAAATGGTGAAGGTTGCAACCTTCTGTAAGGAAGATATGCACTATATCTGATAATGAACTATTTGAGTAGACCTACTGTCTTGATCAGTTCCAATGAATTGTAATATTCTTCTGCTTCTTCACATAGATCTTCAACTTTTACTGTCTAACTTTCTACTCTGCTTTGTCTTTTCTTTTTCACTCTATTTTTCACACTTAACAATCATATTTTAACTACTATATGTATCTTCTCCAAAGATAAGGTCATGATAGAAGTAGGAAACACTTCAACAACTTCCTTGTCAGCTTAACTAAGCACATAATCAAATTTAGGACCGTGCAACTCAAAATGAATAGACGCATCACTTCACATAGTTGACTCTACCAAATTAACTCAAAAATCATGCTTCAGTTAAAACACATTTAGTGCCTTTGGATAATCATCATTAAATCATAAATAAACATGAATACAAACACATATATCCCGAAGATAGGCACAACTCAAGAAACAATGTAAATATGTCAGCTCTTAACAGATAATCTCTAGAAACTATAACTACCAAAACAAATTAACATAACTTAACTGAAACTGCATATCTGAATCTACGTGTATGAATATTACATCTTGAACATGTCTACCACATAGATGTAAATGTGCAAGGCTCCAGAGTATCTATACGGATAATTGCATATAGGACACTGCTATATATTATATGTTGTCATCAATGACAAACATACAATCAACTATTTGCACAGAAGCAAATCTCCAACAATCTCCCCCTTTGAAATTGATGGCAACATATGATATTAAAAACACCATCAACCCAAAGTAGCTTTATTATTTTCACAATCTTCTCAATATCCTCATCAAAAGCTCCTCTTAATTGTTGCATCTATTTTTATTGTATTTTTCATTACTATATACTCCCCCAGAGTATATTCTCCCCCTAACTATATACTCCCCCTTTGACATCAATGGAAAAGGGTGTCAAAAAAAATCAAGTATAGGTACTACTCTAGAAGTAGAGTAGTCAACCACTCATCAGTCACCAAGGACTAATGCTCTTGCTGCAAGTTCTAATTAGACTCATGAAAGGGAATTACTCCCAGCTTCTTCCTGAGATACTCAAAAGTATCTTTAGATAAAGGCTTTGTAAAAATGTCAACTAACTGTTCTTTAGTGCTCACATAATCCAACTTTACTTCTCTGTCTACAACTTTTTCTCTTAGAAAATGATATTTGATCTCAATGTGTTTTGTCTTTGCATGCATCACAGGGTTCTTTGACATATTGATAGTGCTAGTTTTATCATAGTGAATAACAATAGGATAATCAATCTAAATACCAAATTCTTTAATCATGTGTTTGATCAAAACCATTGTTGAACAATTCAATACTATTGCAACATACTCAGCTTCTACTATCGATTGAGAGATACAATTATGTTTCTTGCTTGTCCAAGTAACCAACCTGTCTCCAAGAAATACTTCTCCTCTTGTTGTACTCTTTTTGTCATCAACACAACCTGCCTAATCAGCATCAGTATACACATGAAGTTATATATTCTATGATTTTTGATACCATAAACCATAGTATATAGTTCCTTTTAAGTATCTGAATATTCCTTTTATTGCCATTAGGTGATTTTGTTTAGGTTCAGCTGTAAATCTTCCAACAATGCCAACTATATTGGAAATATCTTGTCTCTATTAAGTAAGATATATGATTTTTCCAATCATAGACTTGTATGGTGTCTTGTCAATTACTGTTGAATCATCATCTTTAGAAATCTTTCTTCCTGTTATCATGGGGGTGCTTACTGGTTTGCAATCTTCCATTTTGAAAGTCTTCAATATCTCCTTCACATACTTAGACTGATTTATGAATATGCCTTTCTCTGTTTGTTTTACATTCAATCCCAAAAAATATTTGATATGTCCAATCATCCTCATTTCAAACTCACTTTACATCTCTTTGGCTAATTTTGCACTAAGTTTTTCATTACCTCCAAAGATAATGTCATCAAAAAAGATAGCAATAAGTAGTAATCCATCAGGTGTTTCTCTTATGAATAAGTTGCAATCTGTTGCTCCCTTTTTGAATCCAATCTTGGTTAAGTAACCATAAAGTCTCTCATACCAAGCTCTTGGGGCCTGTTTAAGTCCATAAAGTGCTTTCTTTAATCTGCATACCATGTTTGGTTTGTTTGATAATTTGAATCCTTTAGGCTATTCTATGTAAACTTCTTCCTTCAAGTCACCGTTCAGAAAGGCTAACTTGGCATCCATTTGATATAATTTGAAGTTCTTGAATGATGCATAGGCCAAAAATAACTTGATATCTTCCAGTCTACTCACAGGGGAAAATGTATCAGTGTAGTCTATTCCTTCTCTCTACACATATCCTTTACATACCAATATTTCTTTGTTTCTTACTAATGTACCTTCTTCATTCATCTTATTTTTGAATATCCACTTTGTACCAGTTACATTTTTGTCACAAGGTCTAGGGACCAGTTCCCATGTATCATTTTTGATTATATGATCTAATTCTTCTTTCATAGCTTTCTACCAATTTGAATCATTGGATGCATCTTCAACACTTAAAGGTTCAACTTGTCAAAGTAAACATACCTCTTCATCAACTATTAAACCTTTGGCTTTAGATCTTGTTAAAAATCTACTACTCTGATCTCCGATGATATCTTCCTTTGAATGGTATCTAGTTTTGAATTTTGGAACTTTAGGTGTGACATCTTCATCTATAATCTGTGATTCCTATTTGCTTGTTTCAGGTTCATTACATGATACATCAATACAATCAAACATTTCTTCAATAACTGTGTCTTTATTGATAGGTCTAGGTTCATCTTCAATCATGGGAGCACATTCATAGTATCTTTCTTGAATCATAAACTTCTCATCAGTCTTCACATGAGTACTTTCAATGATCTTCTTCACTCTTAGATTAAAACATATGTAGACTAAATTCTTTTAGTAAAGTAACCAAGGAAAATACCTTCATCGCTTTTGGCATCAAAATTACCAACATCATCATCTCTCTTAATGTAGCACTTTCTTCCAAAGATTATAAAGTATTTTACACTAGATACATTACCAAACCAAAGTTCATAAGGTGTCTTGTCTGTACCTGGCCTTAATTGGATTCTATTGATAATATAGACTGCTGTATTGATTTCATCTCTCCAATAGGTATGGGAAATCTTTCCTTCAATCATGATAGTGCACACTGTGTCAAGTATTATCCTATTCCTTCTTTCTGCAATCCCATTCTGTTGAGGGGTTCTAGGTGCACTTAACTGTCTCTTGATTCCATGTTTTTCACAGTAATCATAAAACTGGTCAGAGGTGAATTCTCCTCCTCTATCTGATTTTAGATATTTTATTTTTAATCCAGACTCATTTTCAACTTTAGCTTTGAATATTTTTAACTTCTCAAAAGATTCTGACTTATCCTTTAAGAACGCAACCCACATCATCCTTGAAAAACCATCAACAAACAAAATAAAATACCTTTCTCCATAGTATGATCTTGTTTGAGTAGGTCCACATAGGTCTGTATGTATCAGATCTAATTTGTTCTCTGTAGAGTTCTGTTTACTCCTGAATGAGGTCCTCACATGCTTCCCCATCACACAATCCCTACACATAGTATCAACTGGTCTTGCAATACTTGGAAGGTCTTTTACTACCTTTATATTACTTATCTTTACTATGTTGTCAAAATTGATATGACAAAGTCTCTTGTGCCATAGCCAACTATCATCCACTTTTGCAACAAAACAACTTACTTTAGAGTTAAGCTAAAAGACATTACCTTTGGTCTTTGAGCTTGATGCAATCTTGTCTCCTTTATTTTTGATAATAAATCTATTGTTCTTGAATTACAACCGATATCCTTTATCTAACAGTTGTCCAACACTTAGTAAGTTATGATGCAAACCATCAACATAAAGAATATCATCTATCTTGTTCTTTCCATCTAAGGTGATAGATCCTTTGCCTATGATAGGTTTGGGAGTTTTATCTCAAAATATAACCATGCCACCTTTGTACTTATCTATATGTACAAATCTATCTTTGTCACCGGTCATGTGATGTGAACACCCATTGTCTATGATCCAGTCTTTTCTAATGTCAGCTTGTGAAACTAAAGCCAATTCTTGAGCTTTCTTTTCATCTTCAATTTCTATTTGATCAATAATCTTTTCACTGTATTTAATAGCATCAAATCTAATTTCATATTATCCTAAGTCATCATCAGTTACACCATCTTCACCATGATAGCATTCCTTAGTATATTTGGGCTTGTAATCTGATCTAAACTTCTTGACTCTTGTAGGACACTTGGATGCAAAGTGGCCAACTTTGTTGCATGAAAAACATTTGAATGGTAGATGTCCTTCATATTTCCCTTTACCTTTTCTTTCCTTCTTAGCAATCATAAAAATGATTTCTTCTAGTTCAGTATCAACTTCTTATTTTTCATTATTACTAGAGATGTTCAAGGATTTCTTACCATGGACTGAGGCTTTGAAATTTGTTTCCATTTTAGGTTCTATCTTCAATCTTGATATCTCAAATGCATATATTTTGCTAATCAGGATTTCTCTTTTGAAGTCCTTGGAGAATTCCATGGTTTCATCCAAGATATTGATCTTGCTTTCATAATCTGTTATCAATGTGGTCATCAGTTTGTCCATTATATCATCCTCCAAAATTTCTCCACCAGTGTTCCTGATACATCATACTGCTTCATTAATCCTTTGATTGTAAGATTTGATGTTCTCCTGAGGTAGCATATCTAAATTATTGTATCTTTTCTTCCATGTCTTTCTGTGCACATTCTTTGCATGAATTTCTCCTTCAAACATATCTTCTAAGTATTTCTAAATTGAATATGCTTTATCTACCTTCTTGATCTCAAAAAATTCACTGTCAGATAGGGAACTGATTAGGGCTTCCTTGGCAATTGCATTTTGAGTGAATACTGCTTTTTGTTTATTTGTAGAGTCTTCTTCTGCAAGGTCTTTCAAGGTAGGAACATCACTTGCATGAGTATAAATCTCATAGATGTCAAAACCAATGCACTAAAGATGTGTTATCATTTTGTTCTTCCAATCAAGATAGTTCTCTCCATAAAACTTAGGACTCTCTTTCCTAAAGTACGCCATTTGATCTACCTTAAGCTGTTAGGCTTTCTCTCCAAGGCACTTGGCTCTGATACCAATTATTGGAATAGTCCCAAGGGATAACTGAGAGGGGGGGGTGAGTCAGTTATCAGCTATTTTAATTCTTTTCTCCAATTAATTACAGGATAAAATTAAGCATTAACACATTCAGATAACACAAGATAGAATACAACAATTTTGGTTACGGGGAAACCAAATAGGTAAAAACCCTGGTGGGAATTAGAACCCACAAAGAACTATACTTCATTATAATAATCCTTGTTTGAAGAACTTACAACCCTGTTAGGAGTTGATCTTTATAATGCAATAAGTACAGAGACCTAGTCAAAGGTCAAACCCTGTTAGGATTTTTTTACAAATAACCCTGTTAGGGGTGAGCACACACTGTCCAAGAACTCACTACTCAAATGGTGAAGGCTACAACCTTCTATAAGGAAGATATACACTATATCTAATAATGAACTATTTGAGTAGACCTATTATCTTGATTAGTTCCAATGAATTGTAATATTCTTCTACTTCTTCACATAGATATACAACTTTTACTGTCTAAATTTTTGCTCTACTTTGTCTTTTCTTTTTCACTCCATTTTTCACACTTAACGATCATATTTGAACTAATATATGTATCTTCTCCAAAGATAAGGTCACAACAGATGTAGGAAACACTTCAAACAACTTCCTTATCATCTTAACTAAGCACGCAATCAAAGTTAGGACAGCACAACTCAAAATGAATAGACGTGTTACTTCACATAGTCGGCTTTACCAAATTAACTCAAACATCACACTTCTATTAAAACATGTTTAATGCCTTAGGATAATCATCATTAAATCATAACTAAACATGAATACAAACATGCATCTCTGGAAGATAGGCACAACTCAAGAAACAATGTAAATACGTAAGCTCTTAACAGATAATCTCTAGAAATCGTAACTGCCAAAATAGATTAACATAACTTAACTGAAAATGCATATCTAAATCTATGTGTATGAATATTACATCCTAAACATGTCTACCACATATATGTAAACGTGTAAGGCTCCAGAATGTCTATATGGATAATTGCATACATGATGTTGTTGTATATTATATGTTGTCATCAATGACAAACATACAATCAACTATTTGCACAGAAGCAAATCTCCAACAACATCATCCCCACTAGAATCATCTTTGTCATTTTGGTTTCCATCATTCTTAAAAGCAGTATCACTAGGCACAAACTCATGTGCAATCTTAGATTCAAGAACTCAATTTTTTTTATCCACTTCCTAACACACTCAATACCTTCTATCTTCATGGAGTTTGTCCAATCAATTGAATCAGGAGAAAAAAGTTCAAAAAATAAATTAACCCAAACTAACTACAGAGGATAGAAAGGAATTATCAAATTCTTTATTGCAGTAGAAAACCTCTTGTAGAAAAGAAGTGGAGATTCTTCCACCATTCTTCTCATGTGTCTTTGTAATGACAAAATAACTTGATCTTAAAGCTTTTGTTTTAACATTTTTTTATCTCTGCACAAATCTTGTCAAGATCTGGAAAAGGTACTCTAGATCTGAACATATCTATAGTATATTCATGTGAATCATCACTTTGAGAAAATTTTTTTACTTGTAGCAACACATGCTCTCTAGATTCACCATGCAACCATAAAATAATATATACTTCCACTTACTTTTTCAAAATGAAATTCTAACCTTGAAGCATGCAAACTTCCATCCACACCTTGTTCCTTCTCTTAGTGCTTAAGTCACTTAATAAGGACACACTTTATAGTTTGAGAATAAAATACCTGTATGTATTAGAGTAGCTATAAAAAATACTAATCTGAAGTCACCTTCACATCACCTTTCAAAAAATTTGGTAGATTCACCACCTCTTTGCAGGGGACAAATTTAAATCATCAAAGATCTCTTCACCCCACTTTGACCTTATTCAAAACAAGAAAAATCACAACAAACCCCTAATAGGGTCTCATATAAATTCCTCTTATGACTATGCTCTTAGTCATAGGAGCCCAACATCTACTTCATCCCCATTGCAAGTCCACCTTTCTAGCTTTTCTTTCTCCAAATATGCACACTGGTATAAACAGATAACTCGAAGTCGCCACTCACCACTTGTGAGATGATATAAGTATAGCTTTTAAAAACTTGGACTTTCAGACACTTGGAATGATAAATAAAACAAACCCTGACTCACTTTATAAGTAAGAGGAATACTTCTTTGTATCACATTACTATATAATAACCATATGTTGTTGATGACTCTTGGATTGATTCAGCAAAGTAAACTTGCTAACAATTATGTTGAATTTGTTAAATTTTGTCTCCCCAATAGAGTCTTCAATTTTGTTAGTGACCCTTGGATAATTTAAACTCCATCTAAATATTGGATTTGATTTATTTATACAAGAGTATCCCTAATAAGGTCTATAAGACCTTTCTATTCTACATCCCCAATGAAGTCACCATTTTTTGGTTCTTTTTCTTGCACTCTCCTTTCCTAGATTTGATTTTGAGACCAAGCTATGGGATTAAAAACCTAGGACTCAAACTCAACACCCTCAGCGAAAAGGAAAAAAGAGAGAAGTCCAATTAATGAGGATTAAATCCTCCTTCACTTTGAGCTCCACATCACTCAGGCAGGTATATGTAATTTTCACACACATAAACCCTTGTGACAAACAATACCTTGCAGATATGTAATTGTGGAATATCTTTCAAAACTATAGGTAACATATACATCAATTTTTTTTACCAAATTTTATGCAGTATCCCACTTGCATAAAGTACATTTAAAAACTAGACCTACTCTAAATTCTTCCTATCAACATGAAGGGAAAATATTTTCTTTGATGTATTGATTAATGGATCTTTGAAATACCCCAGATCCCTCATAGACCAATGCCTTATCCAATGGGAAACAGAGTCAAACATAACAATGCAAAAGAAAGAATATGAATAAAGAAGATAACACGGTCTAATATGTCTAATGCCTTACATCAAATATACCCTATTACTTAAGTTCTACTTGAGGATCCACCTATGTGTTCAAATATGCAACTACCAACTCAAAGTATTTAACCCTTCCCTTGGAAGAGATCCTGGAATAGACAATACATTAATCAAAATCCATTGAAAGACAAGTTTGACATATCCTTAATACCCCAAACTCATACACATCTGAATACAAATCCCAAATCACATTCATCCTCTAAATTACTCCATTGCTAATCAAGAATGGACAAAACCAAAATACCCTTGATGCCTTAGTCTCTATGATTTAGAAAGAATAATGGAGACAACTTGATAACAATGTACAAAAACATTGAATTTTCATTCATAAAACTAGCTATTATAATGATTTTCCTCTCTGAAACCAGAAAGAGATCAAGAATATTCTATATGTAGAGAAAATAAAACATATTTATAGAGGAACCACACTTGGAACCTACTCTAAGTTTTTTACAGAGAAATGGAAACCCTAACAATAGAGAAAAGAAAGACATACATAGAAGAGGGAAACCCTAGAAATGATATCCATTTGACATTTTTCCCTCTTGAAATTTGATTTGCACTTATTTTATTTCTCCAACCAACTGATCTTTCTTTAAAAGATCTAAAAAAGAATCTAATCTGCATAACCACTTGTCTCAAAACATTAACTCAATCAATAAATGTAGACCCATCAATAATCTGATCATAACCCTAAAATAACACCAATCAACAAAAATGAAACCATAGTCATAAAATGTTTATCCTCTCAACACTCTATGGCCTCATAAATTTGACCCATAAAATCATATCAATCCATTTATTACTAGCACCAAAAGGCACAGTCCACCACTTCAAAACCCTTAGGAAAACATTTAAATGTTCAAAAAATATGATATAATGGCTACACTTGGCGCGGAAAACTCCATCAACAACCGAGATATAACTTTATATCAACTTTAAAACACAGTCGTAGATCATCTTTAAAAACACCTGGGCACCAAGATCAGATCTGGACACGCGTCAATAAGGCGTGATGCCTTGAAGAATATTCATTGTTCAATTTATGTTCAAGGCAAAGCGCCTTTCATCTGATAAAAAAAAACCTTCTTTAAGTTTATTTGTCTTCACAAACTCAAACCCACAGTCAAATTAGGACACATGGTACCACAATGTGATTCTACAAAGAATAATCTTTGAGCACCTCTGCATAGTAGAAACATGCCAACCATTAGATCTTCTAAGATCTGCATGACACTTTACCTCTTGAAAGTTTTGGACCCACAATGACAAGATGCCACATGTCAATCAAGCGTGAACCCGCTATGGATATATTTTGTTCTCATCTGGTTCAAGGAAATGTGATGACCGTCACATTAGATCAAACCAGAATTAAATTTACCTTCTTTAAAAAACTATTCCCATGATCTGAGTAGGACATGCATCAGACGATCATTATTTTGCACTGTATAATATATCCTCATGTTTTGGATTAACGAATAGCATTGAAAGTTGGATGGAATAGATATGGCTGCATTGTATATTTCCTCTAGCCCCAACCACAACCCACTATCTCCACATGTCAGCCTGTCACAATTCCTTGAAGAGTATTTTCTGTGCAACTTTTGTTTAAGGCAAAGTGACAAGCGTTAGATCATCGATGACTTGTCTGACCTTTGTTTTACCTTCAACTGTAGGAAAGACCCACCTTGTACATGTGTCATACATGCACAATGCCTTGATGTATATACAATGATCATCTTTCTTTTAAGGCTTTACACCCACCATTGATGAAAACCTATATGATGGTGTAATATCCTTACCACTAGCTTTTGAACATGCTAACCTCACAATCCTAGAATGAACACTTCGAGTTCATGTGTTATTCCTTGAAGGGTAAACTCTGAGAATCTTCTCATCATGGGATTATGACCTTCATTGGATTAGAAACAACTTTGGGGACTTAAGACTTAGGGAAAATAAATACATAGGCCCCACTATGACTTTAGAAAATAAAAAGGATAGACCCTGTGCATGATAACATTAGACACATGGGATTTAAGTGACTTAAGTGGCCCAAAAAGTAACTTGATTTTAGAATAGGTACATAGAAGAGATAGGGTTTAGGGCCAAAAATAACCAAGTGCTATGCCAAGACCAACTAGGGCTTAAGAATCAAGCTTAAATGTTGCAAAAAAAAAGGTAGGAAGAATACTATGGAAACTAGGAAATTATTAGTAACAACACCTTCTACACTTTGAGATCCATGAATTCAAGTGGGTATACCTATCTTATGCTTTCAAATATCACTACAAGGGTACAACTAAGAAGATACACAATCAATTTCTTACAAAACACTTCTATGACTAACTGATTCAATAAACAAAACATTCAAGATTTAACATAGTGTTTGATAATGATGAGAACCACACATCCTACTTGTATAAAATACAAGTCTCCAATCCTAGGGTATGGAGTCACTTTAAATTCAGAAATCCCTGAAAAGAAATACATATCCCAATTCACTTGCAAACATCCTCTGGAAATGAATATGCCTTACATATCACTCCACACTCATATAGTAAGTATACTCATCAAATTTGTTAAGAACCTCAAAGGGTTCACTAGAATTATTCTAAGGAATTCAATTCTCTCCTTGAAAGAAGCCTTAGAACAAATTCAAAATATTCCTTACACATAGATGAATTGAAAATTCCTTAACATTCTTATTCAAACGAACACTAACATTATAAACAAAGATAATTAACATTCAGACCATGGAATTACAAATGCACCTACATATATACTACTATAAAAAAACTTAGTACATCCAAAAAGAAACCAAAACACCTATTCAAGTCATAATTTGATGTCCAGAGTATGCAATTATTATGGCCTAAAAATCTCATCCTTACAATTGTTAAAAAATCCCCTTTTATACCCAAAAGGATGCCACAATATTTGGATCACCTTAGGGAAAAAACAAACCCTAATGCACAACCACCAAAGCTTAGGAAAAAATTCCACCCACCACGTTGAAGAGAGAAATGGTCTAGAAAACATGCCTCATCCATATACCCTTTTTCAACATGAAACAGACTGCCACAGATATTAAAACCCTTGGGAACAGGAAAAAAACCAAACAAACCCTTCCAAACAGTGACTTTGGCATGGGAACAACATCCAACAGCTTAGTTTTAAACCTTGATTCAACTTTAAAACCCAATAGTCAATCAAATTGAAATCACCCGCGCACCAATCAAAATATAAACTTTGAGCTTTATCAACAATCTGAGGAACTCCACATGTAACACCCTGATTGGTCTCTCAAACCACCTCTTCAAAAATTCATCTTTGTCGGCCCCACCAACCTTACTATTGACCCAGGAAACTATTGGGATTAGGAAATAATGAGAGGTGGGTGAATTAGTATTACCACACTTACTAAAAATTTTAAACCAATTATTAATAATCCATAAGCTTGCATAAATGAAAATAACATAAGAAAATAAAATAGTACTCATAACACCATTATTTGTTGTCGAGGAAACCCTGGCCAAGGGAAAACCCCAATGGGGATGGTACCTACAAGCATGCACTAAAGTATAGTGTCCCTGTTAGGAGACCTAGTCCTATTAGGAGCTGAATATTACATAGTACATTTCCTAGTTAAAGGAATAAAAACCTTGTTAAAGGTATACAACACCCTGTTAGGGGCTGATTGAGCATACATCTCTTACAATATAGTTAGGTTACAAAATGTTCTTAGTAATGAGAAAAACAAGCATCTCTAATGCTTAAATAGTTCCAGTCATAGTTCTTCAATGATCTTTGTCATCTTTTTCTCTACTATTCGCATGTCACATCCAAAAATATGTTCACATACAACTCTCTTTTTCTCAACAAAAATATCTTACATATATATCTTTCTTCTTTACCAAGTCAGCTCTGAAATACAAATATTACATAGTCGGATCTCAATACAAAATACATTTAATAAAGTAAATATCAAATTTATAGTCGACACTCTTTCATAATCAAAATATAGGTTATCAAAAATCATAATCCAACTCCGATTGCTAGGAGTCCATGTCATACTCCCTGAATCATCGCTTTTGTCCAGCTGCTTTGTATCAATGTTCTATTGATGTTTGTCTGTCTTCAAAACTCTCTAACTTATTGTAAACATCACCAAAACAAAATTTATCTTAGGTGGAGGTCACACATACCCTATACTATCTTCTTATAAGATTTCTTTCCTTAACTCATCAATCTCAATCTATGATACCCAAAATACCTCTATATTTCTTCTTTTGTACTTAGCCAATTTCAAAGTCAACAAAACTTAACAGTAAATGAATCGATCAGTATGCCATAAGTGTTTCCATAAATGACAACCAAAAAGTGAACCTCATCATACAAATTTATTACTTGCCAAAAATCTCTCCCTTTGGTATTGATGGCAACACTTAACAAAAAAATGACTAAGTGTTCCAATAAAAGAAAACTGTCTTTCCTTATACATTATCTTCTCCTCTTATTCATGTTTCTCTTCCCTATTCATTTTTTTCTCTCTTCTCCCGTATTCATTTTTTTTCTTCTCTTCTCCACCTTTGACAACAATGACAAAGGTGCATAAAAGTAATAAAACTAGTGCTTGCTAACCAATTTCAGAATATCTTGAAAGGAATCTTCCAATACCTTCACTTCTGCACTCCATGACTTAAGCAATAGGTGACTAACATGAATTACTCAATTTAATGTAAATGATGTAGTCTTTGCTTCTTTCAATTCTATTGGCATAGAGGTATCCAATGATTCTTTAGTTTTCTCGATGTCTGATAAGTGAGCCTCAATAATTGATAGCTTAGGAGTGATTAAACTCTTCAACAAACCAAACCTTGTCAAGACTCTCCCTTTATCAATATCCAATACATTGAGTTTGGCCAAAATTATTGTTACTTCATTTTCTAATTACATTACAAATTGTGAAGAGGTTTCACAACTATCCATCATACTATTCAAGGTTGCCATGTCCTCGGCAATAATGTCTTCAACATTCTGAATATGTCTGATAGGGTTTATGCAATAGCTAAATAGTTTCCTGCCATGTAAAATATAAATCTTTGCATTTGTAGTACTGGTTTTTAGAATGCCCAAGTCCCATGAGATAGACTGGAAAACTTCAAGTAGCTTCTTCTCTGAGTAATTATTTTCTGCCTTTCCTTCTGCAATCTTCATCAGGTTCTTGTTGGAAAGTGACAGTGAAAGCAATTGTTATTTTGTCATTGATGTCAAACCTTAATTGGTGAGACTACTGTTATCTGTTTGAGTACCATATCTACTAATGAAGAAGATTTAACAAGAAGACCAAGTGAATGGTTGAGTTAAGGAAATTCAAAGGGTACTTGATTAGTTGGTACTCTGGCAAATTAATTTGTTGTTTATCTTTCGAGATAGATTTTTTGGCTGTTTTGTGACGAGCAAGTTTGGCTTGTGCTAAGAAAAGTTGCTTCTGATGAGGAAAGTTGCTTGTGCTAAGCAAAGTTTCTTGTGTCGAGTAAAGTTTCTTGTGACGAGCAAAAGTTTCTCTATGCCAAGCACCATTGCAATTGCCGAGTGGAAACAGTTATGAAGGTCGACTTACAGAAGTTTGATTATTGATGAGATTTGAGATCTCTGGCTGACTTAGTTGATTTTATTGGGATATGAAATGTTAATTAAAGATTGATCCATGTCATTTAATGCATGGGTAACCACAATTAATGCATGGTTTCAAGATTTAATTAGAGACTACTTTGGAGAAGTAAATGCAATGCAAAGATGAAATGATCTGTTGGATCTGACCTAACCTAAGATCTATGATCTTGTTTAAGCAGCAAAAGATTTATCTGACCTAGACAGAGAGGTATATGATAACCTTAGGGGTTATTCATTGTGTGTGGAAGTGTGCGAGAGTGGATGAATGTATGTGTATGCAAGAAGTTTTCATAGTTGATTTACTATTTAGCATGATCTAGCAGAGAAGGAAAAAAGATAGAAGCAGAGTGTTGCATGTGTGATTGCTTGACGGATTTCCAAGTAGATCAGAAGATTGAAATGACAATGCAGGCTATCCAGTAAGTTAACATCAGAGATGTAATTGGATCTGAATTGCAAAGTAAGTTGTATGTACCAGATCACAAACTGCTGATTACTTTCTTACCATTGTATCAGTCAAATCCTTTAACAAGGTTGACTTAACAGTTATTTGTATAAATCCTCTAACAAGGTGACATTTAGATTGGAATGTTCTAAGTCCTCTAACAAGGCCACTCCTGACAGGGTGATTAAATCCTTTAACCAGGTCACACATAGCAGTGTGTTATTGTAACCTTTAACAGGGTTGGCTCCTCACAGGGAATCACTTCAGAAGAGTGAAAACTTGGTAGTATGTTATTGGTGGTTTTTCCTATATTGGGTTTCCATGTTAAATACTTGTGTCAACTTGTGTTAATGTCTATGTTTTTCTTTATTGTTATATTTCTGCAAGTTAATGCTACTGCTGTCGAGTAGATCTGAAATACAGAAAAGTTTTATTTGTTGGATCTAGACCTAAGGATAATTGATTCACCCCCCCCCCCTCTCAGTTATTATAAATTAATTCTAATAGTTCTCATACTATCCATCAAATGCATCAAGTGCCAAATTTAGGTTCTCTACATCATCTCTGTTCTGAAAAAAATAGGCATTGGGAGCAATTTGTTCATAGTATCAATTGCTCTAGACATCACCTTGGTTTTCTTATCACTCTTCTTATCAGATCTCTCCTTTTCTTTAGTAAGTGCAATAAAAGCTAATTTTACCAACTCATCCTCATCCATGCAATCAACATCCATATCAATAGATTTGTCTTTACTTGCCAACAATAATGTAGAAGATATGTCAACTTCTCTCTTGATTTCCACATTTTTTGTTTCTTCTTTTTTCTCCAATTCTTTCTATCCTTCTTCCTCAGTTATTTTATTGTCATTATTTTCTTTAAATGGGTCCTTCTCATCATGTGAAGTGTCAATAGTCATAGGCACACCAGAGACATAGAAATCTGGTTGCTTATCAACTTTTCTCTTCTCAACACTTTCCTCAACTGTCTTCAAACTCTCTCCCATTCATAAGGGTGTAGGCATAGTGGTTGTAGGAAGTGGGGTCTTCTCAATAATAGCATTCATTAGTATCTTTTCTAGTTCTTTCTGAGTCTCTTTAGTAACTTCATCATATTTTCTTGCCATAATCTTCACTAGCCTAGTCTTAGTTCTCGATAAAGGTTTCAGTTCCTTAAATATTCTCTCTTTCTTGCATAGAAACTACATGCAACATGTTATCAATTTCTTGATTTCTGATAGTTTCATCCTCAATCTTTGCTTGTTGTTTTCTAGTCTCCAATCTACTATATAACTCTTTAGGTATACTACCCTCTATCTCCAATTGGTTCTTTTTGAAAACAAGTAAATGATTAACTACAACATCCTCATTCTAAATTTTATCATTTTATTCATACTTGTCATAGTATTTGTTAATAGAAACTAAATTTCCTTGTTCAATATCTCTCTTCTCAATCATCTTCAAGTCAGTTTTCCATATATGTTTCTCACTTTCAGTTTTCTTCTCTTCTCTTGCAGTGCTTGGTTCCTTAGGTGGTGAAATCTAACTAGTGGATATGGTAATCACTCTAGGAGTAATCTTTTCTGCCTGTGAGGTCTGATTTTGTGGAGGAGGTGGACTATCTACCATCACTACTTTATGAGGTGTAAGAGTTGTAGTAGTAGAACTTTCCAATCTAGAAGATCACTTTGCTAACTTCTTCTTAACTTCCATCAATTCTTCCTCTGTGAAGCCTACCTTAATACCACATTCATGCACAATGTTGTCTACTTTTCTCTTCCTCAAACCTCTGGTCTGTTCCTCTCTTACTTTAGCTATTTTTTCCTCATAAGTTCCCCATCTCTCATCAGATGTATCTATCTCAGATGAAAGGACATGTTCAATTTTCATATTTAATACCTCAGAACTTACCTCATATCCCATAGGATAGCACCTTTTCTTCTTTGGTATAACTTCCTCAAAGCATACATAATCAGTTTCAACCATGAAATAGATTGTATCCTTGTACTTCTCAACTTGGTCTTCAGGTATCTTGTATCTTCCCTTCATCTACCTCTAAAGAATCTTAATCATACCAAACAAATCACCATCAACCCATGTGTTGTTCTATCTTCTGTAACTCTGTGAAATCTGAATGCCAGTAGGTATTCCTTTTCTCCAACCACTAGGGTGCATGCCTAGAAATTTGTGTTCAATTTGTATGTACATATGCATCAATAGTGAACCAAATCTTAAGGTCTTCGATCTGTCTTTCTTTATCAGTTTCACATTCTCTAGAAATTGTTGTGCTAACACTTCACATAGATTGTATTTAGTGTTTTCTTTCACCATTTTGTATTCCATCATGATAAATCTTGCAGATAATAAATTAGGTCTACTACTATAGTATCATTTGTAACCAAGTATCATAGCAATCAACTTTACATCATGTTGCACAATGTTGCTTACTAACATAGCTCATTTGTCCCATTTTCAGTGTGTTAGGGTTTCAACTTGCTTCTTCACATGTTTCTCTACTACATGAATCATTCTAGTATTATCCAATCCATTAATATCATGAATCAATTCACTAAAAATATTCACAGGTTGCTCGCCTATCCAAATGAACTGATCATGTACTCTGCTCAACAATATTTTAAACCATTCTTCTTTGTTGAATTCATATAAGTCTAGAATTTTCATAATGCTCAATTAATCAACATTATTGTATTCATCTCTCATAATGCCTTTGTCAGTCATATACTCCATTTCAGTAGAAATTTCATCAATATCCAGTATATCATACTTGCAATGAATGTTTTCCCTAATGTCTTCTACATGTAAAACTCTTTATGGTGTCTGAGAAAATGCTCCTTCAGGGTCTTCTTCACAAGACTTGAAAGCATGTTTCTTGAATTTGTATCTAGGTTGATCTACAACATCATAGATAATACATGCATCCATAGCTAGATGATGTATATACCTCTTACATGCTAAATTTCAAGTATTAGCTTCAATCGATCACGCACGACAATTGTAGGATAGACTGAATCTCTCTGCTCTCTAATTTACTTAGGTCGGTCTTCATCAAATGGTAAGGAAATAGATAATAATATGGTACTTTATACAATGTTAATTCATTAAAAGTTCACTTTACCCAATATTGTCTAGTCAGTTGTAAATCTTGCAATCACACAATAAACATCATTCAATCTTGCGCTCTTAAACATATAAACCATGATGTTGGCCACACTCATATCTAAGCTTGCTAGAGCTCAATCCACAAAATAAGGGGCAGGATATATTATGATATCTTCATCCAATGCTCCCCTAAGGCCATGATCGGCCAATTAGGTTGATTTTTCTTTGTTACCATCAGGCGAAGATCCAGTAGAATTTATTATCTCTCCCTAAACCAATGTCTCACTTGTCTCTTTGATCTTCCATATCTTACCACTGTTGTTGTCCTCTTCTTTCTTAAAACAACTGTCAAAATCACTCTTTAAATATGCAACACTCTTACCAATATCATTTCCATTCTTCCATGTATCCATAGGAGGTGGTACTCTTCTATTGTTTACTCCATTATACCTACATAAATTTTCTGTATGACCTATATTATTGCATTTGTAACATATAGGAGGTCTTCTTTCCTGATTTACTTGTAGCTTACAAAAATTCATAATGTGTCCAATGTTATTACATTTATAGCATGTAGGTTCTCTTCCATTATCTTGTCTATATCTAGATCGATTAGGTTTTCTGCATTATGCTTGCTTGTGCCCATATCCATTACAATTAAAACAATAACCATAAAAGGTATTAAAAGGGGCATTACCTCTGCAATCTCTTTCCATGTGTCTAAACTTGTTACAACCAAAAAATCTACCATTGAAGGGTCTGATCTTCTCTCTAGGTTCTTCAATAGTAGGTTTTTCAGCATCAATCTTTGCATCAAATTTCTCCTCTTGTTTCTTCTAACATTCAGCTTCATTGAATCCAAGACCAGTCATATCACCTTTAGGTTTCTATCTATCTCTTTGTAAATTGATCAAATCACTGCTAGTGTGAAGTTTTTCAATGTATTTTTTTCTTCAACAAGCTCACCTTTTATGATATGATGGTATTTCTCCAATTCAAGATACTTGTTCTTGTAGTTTTCAGCCTCATTCTTCATTTGTTCCATCAAAAATTTTGCACTATTCAAAGCATCTTCAATCTTCTTCTTAGTAACCTTTTGTAATTGAATCTCTTTAGTCATGACTTAATTTTCAAGCTTCAAGGCTTCATTTTATTCTTCAAGTTTCTTCATCTTATCTGAATTGTCTTTGTCTAAATCTTCTTTTATCTGAACCACAAGATCATGTCTCTGACTTTTGTAAAGTTCAATATGGTCTCTAAGTTTCTTTATAAATTATTCATCTCTTCACATGTTGAATATTCATTCTCCATTATCTTCTTTTGGTTTATAGGTCTTCAAGTGCAGCATCAAATTTTTCTTGCAAACTATCTAAATCCATTCTGATCTCCCTTAAGATGGTAGAATTTCTCTCCAAGGGCCAAATTCTCTGATACCAATTGTTAGGATTAGGTAATATTGCGAGGGGAGGTGAATCAGTATTACATCACTTATTAAAAAATTTCAACCAATTATAAATAATCCTTAAGATTGAAAAAATGAAAAGAACATAAGAAAAGAAAATATTACTCATAACACCATTATTTGTTTTCAAGGAAACCATGGCCAAGGGAAAACCCCGCTGGGGATGGTACCTACAAGCATGCACTAAAGTATAGTCTCCCTGCTATGAGACCTAGCCCTATTAGGAGATGAATATTACATAGCACATTTCCTTGTTAAAGGAATAAAAACCCTATTAAAGGTATACAACACCTCGTTAGGGGCCAACTGAGCATACAACTCTTACAATATAGTTCTGTTACAAAATGTTCTCAGTAATGAGAAAAACAAGCATCTCTAATACTTAAATAGTTCTAGTCATAGTTCTTCAATGATCTCTATCATCTTCTGATCTACTATTCGCATGTCACATCCAAAAAAATTATCACACACAACTCTCTTTTCTCATCAAAAATATCTTACATATATATCTTTCTTCTTTACCAAGATGGCTCTCTAATACAAATATTACATAGTCGGCTCTCAATACAAAATACATTTAATAAATTAAATATCAAATGCATAGTCAATGCTCTTGCATAGTAAAAATATAGGTTATCAAAAATCATAATCCAACTCCGATTACATGCAGTCCATGTCATACTCCTTGAATCATCACTTTTGTCTAGGTGCTCTGTATCACTATTCTACTGCTGTCTATCCATCTTCAAAACTCTCTAACTTACTATAAACATCACCAAAACAAAATAGATCTTAGGTGGAGCTCACACATAACCCATACTATCTTCTTCTAATCTTGTTTTCCTTAACTCATTGATCTCGATCTTCAATACCCAAAATACCTCTATATTTCTACTTTTGTACTTAGCTAATTTCAAAGTCAACAAAACTTAACTGTAAACGAATCGATCAGTATGCTAGATGTGTTGCCATAAATGACAACCAAAAGTTAATCACATCATACAAATTGATCACTTTCCAATAGGAAACATGGTGAGATCTCATAATCCCATGCCCGATATATTATGTGCATCTTCCTTCACAAGATTACAAAGACCGTTGGATTTTGGCCCACGTTAACCCACTTTTCTTTTCCCTCTTACCATGCATCACTCTATCATGATTATTTGATTATTCTATTTCCTAATAATCCTTATGATGGGATCATGAAAAATTGACACCTATAACCCCTTGGCCTACCACATATTTCCTTTGTCACCCTAGCTTAGACACGTGTCACACTCTCACCCTCTCATGCAAGACATTAAATTAGTTAATGTATTATATTGTCATTGATGTCAACTTGATATAATCTGTATGGTCATGGAAATACCACCAAATAATTCAATGAACTGATGAATCAAGGCTATTATATCAGTAATACATATAAATCAAGTATTCACAAAGTGACTGTATACACCGATAGAGTGCACACTGACAGTCAAAGTAAAAGAGAAAAGTCACAGTGTTACCTGACGAGAAAATGCACAACATTACTGATGAGCAGAGTTACAGTGTTTCCAAACAAGAAAAACACAGTGTAACCCAATAGACATAATTTCAGTGTTACCCAATGGAAAATTCAAGGATGAAGATCCTGATGAAAACTAAAGTCGCACCAACAGAATAGTTAGTTATCATCAATGACTAACTGAAGTGCTGACTGACAAAACAAAGAGTTTATCAAATGACAAAATTCTTAGCTGTCAAGAGCTAAAGATAACTGATACTTATCATTGTTTTAATCATCCAGATAAAGCCGAGGATAAGTAATTGATTTAAATCTTACTTGTCCAGTTGTCAAGAAGATCTCTTTGAGATAAAACTATAGTTTGCTTTAAATCTAATTAGCAATAATTGTGGATCACGCCAAGAATCAAGAAATCCAAGAAAAGGTAAATCATTTCTATAAAGAGACAAACCCAATTCATTATGAATTGGTGTGTGGGGTGAACAAGAGAAGAGGAAAGATGCTAAATAAAATTTGAAGGAGAAGAAATTATTCATTCAGTCCTGATCAACAAGCTAGAGCAAAGAGCTAGATTCTAGAGACACCAATGAACAATGAGACAACATCACAGAGCAGAACAGTGTGGAGCAAAGGTATAAAATTGATTATATTGATCAAAGAGGTAATGCACTTACAATAGATTTGAAAATATGCAATTGAGTTTTATGTATGAATAGATCATTAATGTTTTAGTTTAACCATTGAAGCATCAAGTCTCTTAACTGAGCAGGACTTAAAAGTCTTTTAAAATTAAGATACATCCCAAGGAGTATCAAAAATTTTGATCATGAAAGTAGTATTGGATATGCCCAATACCTATTGAAAGGCCAAGTGAGTGTTTGATCAAGGATGGTAGCATTAGATGCCAAATACTAGGTGACAAACTATGTTTTAAATCCTCTAACAAGGTCACACCTAACAGTGTGTTTGTAACCTTTAATAGGGTTGGCTCTTAAAAGGGCTCACTTCAAAAGAGTAAAAATTTGGGGTACCGGTCCTAGTGGTTTTTCCCTTAGCAGGGTTTCCATATTAAAAATCCATGTGTCATGTGTTTATGTTTCATTACTTTAATGTTTTACATTTCACATATGCAATTCTAGATTGACCGGTATACTCTTCATATTTACTGTGTTTCGATAAATAGATAATTGCTTATTGGTAAACATATAGAAGAAGGTTTAACAAAGAAATATGACAAGTAGTAAATTAATATAATTATTTCAAGGCATTCATCTTGTAGGATAGAAGATAACTGGAGGCATAATTTGTGGTTATAAGTTTTAAGGGTTGATTTAAGGATTAATTTTTGAGGCCATTGATTCACCCCCCTCTCAGTTATTACTAACAATTGGTATCAGTTCTTATGTGCTTAGAAAGGAAGGTTTCAAGACCTAAGGTAAAGATCACAAGATGAATAGATGAGATGTTCCCAAGTTGAACAAAGATAATTTTTCTTCATGGCAGATTAGAATAAGACTCCACTTATCAAGTATTGGAAATGATGTTACTCAATACTTAGATATGGAATATGTGTTTCCCACAGGAGCACCCACTATTGAACAAATGAGAGAGAAGCATGAACATAACTGCATGATGATAGAGCTTTCTTCCTTACTCTCTGATGCTGAATTGGAAGATGTCAAAACATGCAAAATTGTAAGGCATATGTGGGATAAATTAATGCTTGTACATGGTGGTGACAAGAATGTTTTGAGAGCCAAGGCATAAATCCTTAGAGGAAAGTTTGATGACCTCAAAATGAAAGAAGGTGAAAAAATCACACAGTACAACATAAGAATCAAAGAGGTAGTCAATGCTATTTGAGGAGTTGGAGGTGTACTAGAAGAAGATACAGTGGTAAGTAAAATTCTAAGAACCTTACTACCTACTTATGCTATTAGAGTATCTGCCTTTCAAGAAATGAGAGTAGTAGAAAATAGCAATGTTACTCTAGACAGTTTGATTGGAAGACTAATTTCAATTGAGATGAATAACTTTGATAATAGTGTCTTACCAAACATAGAGTTTGCATTCAAAAATTCTATGGGAATAAGTAAATCAAGTCATAGAAACACTATGAGAAATGATAGTGATAGTGAAAGTGAAGGAGAGGATCTTGATGGAATTGAAGCACTTATGGCCAAAATAATGCAAAGAGGCAAAGGTAAATTACCACTTGTTTGTTTTAATTGTAAAGAGATTGGACACTTTTCTGCAATATGTACTAACAGAAGAAAATATAATAGAAGTAATGATAGAACATTTGAGAAGAAGTCTGACAGAAGTGATTACAGAAGCTACCGACAATCAGAAAGAAGAGATACTCGAGACTACAAGGACAAATGAAAGAAGGCCAGTTACCTAGCTAAATGCAAAGATGATGATACTGACACCAAATCTAATGAAGACATCGAGATGGTGTTTGTGGCAGTGAAAGATGATTCAGATGATGATGAAGAAAGGTATGTAAAAACTACATTCATATCTAAAGTAAGTAAAAATGATGTCTAGATCATAGATAGTGGTTGCACTCACCATATGACCGATGATAAGAAAAAATTTGAGACTTTTGAATACTATAAAGGTGGTTCAGTAAGAAAGGGTAATGACACACCTTGTCCAGTTGAAGGTAGAGGAACCATAATGTTGAATAACCAGATAAAATGTGAAAAATTTTATTGGGTAAATGGATTGAATTATAATCTATTGAGTGTTTCTTAGTTGATTAATTTAGGTCACAAAGTAGCATTTTAAAAAAAGAAGTTAAATATCTTCAATAAATCAAGAAACCTGATTATTACCAGTGAGCAGACAAAAGATAACTTATTCTATCTGAATGATACTGAAACCACTTGTTTGATTGCTACAAATGAAGACATATGGTTGTGGCACAAAAGATTGTGTCATGTGAACTTTTACAACATGATAAAGATTAGCAAAAGAGAAATGTAAGAGGCTTATCAATGATGACCTAGCCTGAAAACATCATGTGTAAGAATTGTCAAAAAGGTAAGATGAAAAAGTCTAGTTTCAAAAGAAAAACCCATACATCTGATGCAATTCTAGAACTAGTCCATACTTATTTATGTGGACCTATGAGGACAAATTTATTATGGAGATAAATATTTTATTCTCTTAGTTGATGATTACTCTAGAATGATGATAGTCATGTTTCTAAAAGATAAATCAGAAGCATTTAAGATGTTTAAATGGTGCAAGGCAATGGTAGAGAAACAAAGTGGTAAAGAATTGAAATGCTTAAGATCAGATAGAGGATGGGAATTTATTTTAGATGAATTCACTAACTTTTTTAATGAGCATGGAATAAAAGATAGGTCTCTGCACCAAGAACACCACAACAAAATGGAATTGCTGAAAGAAGGAATAGATCCATTGTTGATTGTGCAAGGACACTAATGATAGAGAAAGGCATCACCCAAATATTCTAGAGGGAAGCTGTCAGTACTACTGTTTATACTTTGAACAGAGTACAATTGAAGAAAGACACCAAGAAGACACCTTATGAGCTTTGGTATGGATACACACCCAATATAATTTACTTCAAAATTTTTGGTAGTCAATGATATATCTTAAAAGATTATAGAAATGGAAATCTTGACTGCAAGAGTGATGAAGGAATCTTTCTAGGATATTCCACTAAGAGAAAGGCTTATAAATGTCTCAATAAAGCCTCTAACAAAATTGTTGAAAGTGAAAATGTAAAGGTAGATGAATTTTCATAGAAGAATGAAGAGGAAAGCACTAAAGAACCAATAGAATACAATAGGTTTGATTACAATGAGGAATCTGACACTCTACCTGACCAACAATGTAGATCTCCTGAGCAACAGATCATTGCACCCGAACATCAGGCTGCAAATATCGATGATCAGGATATTGCTCAATATTATGGACAAATTGATGGAGAACAAAATGAAGGACAAAATGATGATCAAGTTGATAGACAAAGAGCTAAACCTGTACTTGCAATATATGTCAGAAAGAACCATCCTTAGAACTAGATCATTGGAGATAAGAAAGCTGGTATGAGAACCAAAATTAAGTCTCTAAATACAAGATGTCTTATTTGTGATTATGAGCCCAAATCTGTCAATGGTACACTTGATAATGATGAATGGATACGTACTATGAATGAAGAGATTGAACAGAAAGAGAAAAAAAAGACATGGACACTTGTACCAAGACCGGATGACAAGAATGTCATCGGTACAAAATGGATATTGAGGAATAAACTGAATGAGAATGGAGAAGTCACAAGAAATAAAGAAAGACTAGTATGCAAGGGGTATGCACAAGAAGAAGGAATTGACTATGGAGAGACCTTTGCACCCATTTCTAGGCTAGAAGGATTAAGAATATTGCTTGCTTATGTTGCATATAAAGGCTTCAAGGTATACCAAATGGATGTCAAGTCTACATTCCTAAAAGGAATACTTGAGGAAGAGGTATACATTGAGAAATTAGAAGGGTTTGTTGATCCAAAAAAGAGGAACATGATATGTAGGATACACAAAGCCTTCTATGGATTGAAACAAGCACCCCGAGCCTGGTATGAAAGACTTCATTCTTATCTTATAAGTATTGGATTTTTAAAGACTAGTGAAAACATTAATCTTTATTTGAAGGAAGATACTGATGCTAACATTTTGATTGCTGAAATATTTGTTGATGACATCATATTTGGAGGCAATGATATGCTATGCAAATCATTTGAAAATGAGATGAGAAAAGAATTTGAGATGTCTATGTTTGGAGAGATCAAGTTCTTTCTTGGTCTGCACATCATGCAACAAGATGAAGGTATTTTTATTACACAATCCAAGTACATCAAAGAAGTACTAAAAATATTCAAGATGGAAGAGTCCAAACTAGTTGAAACACCGATGGCAACTGGATGTAAGCTAACAAAGGAGGACAATTCATCAGAGGTAAATCAGACTTTGTACAGATCAATGATTGGAAAACTCATGTATGTTGTACATACTAGACTAGATATTGCACATGTAGTAGGAGTAGTTGCTAGATTTTCTGCTAATCCCAGAGAATCACATATGACTACTGTGAAAAGAATCCTAAGATATCTAAAGAATACCGAGGAATATGGCTTATGGTATAGAAGAGAAGGCAAATTTGAACTTAAGGTTTTTACCGACGCTGATTGGGCTAGAAATATTGATGACCAAAAGAGCACAACTGGAGGATCATTCTTTATGGGTGATAGACTTGTCACATGGATCAACAAGAAGAAAGGATGCATCTCTCGGTCTACTGCAGAGGCAAAGTATGTTGTTACTATTGCAAACTACTCAAATATTGCATGGATCAAATAGTTACTGGAAGGTATGTATATGCAAATTCTAGAACCAGTAATTATCTATTGTGATAATACAAGTGCAATAAACATTTCCAATAATCCAGTCATGCATGCTAAAACAAAGCATATTTCCATAAAGTATCATTATTTAAGAGAACAAGTTTAGTCAAAGGAAGTGATACTTGAGTATGTGTAATCAAAAGAACAATTGGCTGATATCCTCACCAAGCCACTACCCAAGGATGCATTTGAATACTTGAGAAAGAGAGTAGGGGTCAGACCCTTGTCTATCGGTCAGTAAGATGACTAGAAGGTTGCATCAGCCTGCATATTATCAAAATATCATTCATGTTGATGCAAGTAGAGAAATGAACTTTAAAGATAAATCTATACACAACAAGGTATTTATCTTCTTTGAGCACTAGAGTTATTACCGATGGATTGGGAAATTTAAGGAATATATTATGGATAAAAAGGATCTATTTGGCATCACTGTCAAAAGCTTGTTTGACAAGATGTTTGTTTGGCATTGCTGTCAAAGGGAGAGAATTATCTCATTCTCATACTAATTAAGGGAGAGATTATATCCATTATCATCTTAAGAAGAGATCATATCCATCAAAGTATCCAAAGGGAGAAATGTAACAAGAAAGGGGGAGTACACACAAAGGAAATTAATTTCTTACAAGAGACATCAAAAGAAAGGAGAACAGTCAAAGGGAGAGAGTTTGACACAGAAGAAGAACACATCACATCATAGAAAGAAAGATTCTACATCTATCCAGTGAAGGGATTGAAGATAGAAATAAAGTTGCAAGAATAAAATCAAAGCTATTTGAGCTTACCGAAAGCCAGACATTTGTAATAGTTATATTAGAAAAGCTTCATGAAACTGTATATTTCATATTATATTAACAATAGTATAGCATGATAATGTAGTATGTTGCCATCAATGCCAAAGGGAGAGATTGATGACATGTAACTGATTGAATATTTGAAGATGTTAAGTTGATGATCATGCAAGGCATTAAATCAGTTAATGCATTGTATTATCATTTTTGTAAGCTTGATATAATCTGTATGGTCATGGAAATACTACCAAAGACTTCAAAGAAATGATGAATCAAGGCTATGCTATCAGTAATGCATATAATTCAAGTATTCACAAAGTGACTATATACACTAACAAAGTGCACACCAATGGTTAGAGTAAAAGAGCAAAGTCACAATGTTACCCAACGAGAAAATGCATAGCATTACTGATGAGTAGAGTTATAGTGTTTCCCGATGAGAAAAACACAGTGTAACCCAACAGAAAAAAATTTAGTGTTTCCTGATAGAAAAGTTAAGGACAGAGATCCTGATGACAACTAAATTCACACTGAAGAAATAGTCAGTTATCACTGATGACTAACTGAAGTGTTGATCGATAGAACAGACAATTCAAAAAATGAAAAAATGCTTAGCTGTCAAGAGCTAAAGATAACTGATACTTATCATTGTTTTAATCATCTAGATAAAGCCAAGGATAAGTTATTGGTTTAAATATGATTTGTCCACTTGGAAAGAAGATCTCTTTGAGATAAAACTAGAGTTTTCTTTAAATTTGATTGGCAAGAATTATGGATCACGCCAATAATAAAAAAGCCAAGAAAAGGTAAATCATTTCTATAAAGAGACAAACCCAATTCATTATGAATTGGTGTGTGGGGTGAACAAGAGAAGTGGAAATATGCTAAAGAAAATCTGAAGGAGAAGAAAGTCTTCATTCAGTCCTGATCAACAAGCTAGAGGAAAGAGCTAGATTCTGCAGATAGTGACGAATAGTGAGACAACATCATAGAGAAGAACAGTGGGGAACAAAGGTATAAAATTGATTATATTTATTAGAGAGGTAATGCACTTACAATAGATCTAAAAATCTATAATTGAGTTGTATGTATGAAAATATCATTAATGTTTCAGTTTAACCATTGAAGTGTCAAATCTCTTAACCGAGAAGGCCTTAAAAGTCTTTTACAATTGAGATACATCCCAAGGAGTATCAAAAAGTTTAATCATGAAAGTAGCATTGGATATGTCTGATACCTATTGATAGGCCAAGTGAGTATTTGATCAAGGATGGTAGCATTAGATGCCAGATACTAGGTGATAAACTATCTTTTAAATCCTCTAACAAGGTCACACCTAACAGTGTGTTTGTAACCTTTAACAGGGTTGGCTCTTAACAGGGCTCACTTCAGCAGAGTGAAAATTTGGGGTAGCGGTCCCAGTGGGTTTTCCCTTAGTAGGGTTTCCACATTAAAAATCTATGTGTCATGTGTTTATGTTTCATTACTTTACTGTTTTACATTTCACATATGCAATTCTGGATTGATCGGTATACTCTGCATATTTACTGTGTTTCGGTAAATAGATGACTTCTTATCAGTAAACATACAGAAGAAGGTTTGACAAAGCAATCCGACAAGTAGTAAATTGATATAAGTATTTCAAGGAATTCATCTTGTAGGATAGAAGATAACTAGAGGCATAATTTGTGGTTATAGGTTTTAAGGGTTGATTTAAGGATTAATTTTTGAGGCCACTCATTCACCCCCCCTCTCAGTTATTACTAACACATGTTACATCCTTTTTATCCCATGAAGTTTCTCTTTTCTAGTCACTTGCATCCTAGGATCACGAGAGAGTGCCAGCTCACAACTCTAATATATGTCTGTCTTGTCACTCACCTGGCTCACTCTGCCATGCATCAAAACCTCACTATCACATGATCATTCTCTCTACATCATCAACCTTTATGGGATAGTGATAATGTACCACATGTGAAACTTGCAATAAATTATAGGGAGTTTCTCTCTTTTTTCACCACTCCTCTTTGAAGCATCTCCAAATCATGCCACCTATCATCCGATCTAACCACGGGCCCACAAAATTTCTTCATGTAACTGCCATTTTTCTACCACTTAACCACATGCTCAACCCAACTGATTTCCAAAAGATACATGTCTTTTTGGCACTTTATAATTTTTCACAGGGACATAAAAACATTAAGGCATTCCCCAACATAGCCAATGTGGGATAAATGCCTTAGAGCAGCTCTTAAAATAAAACAAAGTAGAATGATAGCTAGCCAACCTGATCACTCACCACCATTCTATAGAGGCATGGGAGGTTCATGGCTTAAATAAAAACCCTTCTCTATCCTTACCTCTTCATCCTCTCATCTGAAAAATACAAACCTGCAAGCCCACTGTAAATTGGTTTCCAGTGGCAAGCTTGAATATCCCCTACAAAATGTGACATGGTAGTCTCAAAAAATAAGAGTACCAAGAGTGGCTCTAACTGAGGAAGGTTGATCAAAAGATCAACACTATAATCTAGCACCTTTGGTACATAGACCAAGAACAAAAACCCTGCAATATATACAAATATACATCTTATTAGGCATGGAAGAGAAAAAACTATGAAAATAAGGGCTTCAGTTATTTCCCATGCACTGGATATTCTTGCATCTCACCACTTAGATTCTGCAAATAATAGGAATCCTTTCCATGCAAATACTTAATACCAAAAGGGCCTAACCATAATTATTCAAACTTTTCACACTTCCCCTTGTCCTCTTCTCTTGCATTACATTGGAGAACCATGTCAATTATCTAAAATTTCCTCTTAGTTTCTCTCCTATTAAATAAGTATTTTGACTATTGTTATACTTTCAAATTCTACAATTGTGCCTCATGCCTCATTTCTTCCAACTCAACCACTTGCATCACCCTATCATGAATAGGCTCTAGCACTTCTATTTCTTCTTCCTACAAGAATTTGTAAACTAGTAACAAATTATTTAGGGGTAGTCTAGCCTGATCTCCATAAACCATTTCAAAAGGGGACACTACTATAGTCTTCTTTACTATTACCCCACCAACCCACAAAGCCAATTTCAGCTTTAAAGTCCAAGACTTCTTATTCTTGTATAAGGTCTTCTTAATGATCTCCATTATGCTCTTATTACTTGATTCCACATGTCCATTCCCTTTTGGGTGATAAGGTGAAGAGTAAGATATAATAATACCATAACTGTCACAAAACTCCTTGAACTCTTCAGATTTGAAACACATGGAATTATCCATCACCAATTTGATAGGCACACCAAATCTAGTTAAAATATTATCTTTCAAGAAATATATAACCAATTTACTGGTTTTCATTTTAGTTGGAGCTGCCTCGATCCACTTGGTGAAATAGTCAGTGGCTACTAATATCCAACTGTGACCTTCACTTGACTTCTCTACAAACTCTCCAACAAAATCAATACCTCAATGAGAAAAAGGAGCCTCTACTAATATTGGGTTTAACAATAATGCTCATGAATGCTTCAACTTAGAATAAAACCTTTGGCAAGCTTCACACCATTGCACAAATTTATGGGCATCCTTAAAAGAAAGGGCAATAAAATCCAGTCCTGATTATTTTAATGGTTCTAGTTCTTGCAAAATAGTGGCCTCCACAAACACCACTGTGTATGATTTAAAATCTTCTCAGACTGCAATTTTACTAAATATAATAACAAAACTCCATCCCTCTTCTTCCAAAATAGATCACCTTTAATAAGCACATACATCTTATCCTAGAGTCTAAGAGTTCTCTTTTGATTATCTATCATACCTTCTGGACACTTGGTATTCTTCAAAAAATATACTATATTAGTATACCAAGGCTACATCTCAATACTAATATGCATTGTATCTGATGTTTGAACACTATTGACTTGGGTTAACTCCATATTTGCATCTGACATAAGCTTTTCTAATCACAAACACCTAACCAGATTTGTGATTTGGATCTCCAAATTAAATTCTTGAATTCTATTGATCCATCTACACCTCTTTCCAGTGACTTCAGAATGAGATAGAATATTCTTCACAATAGTAAGAGGAACATAAGCAATAACCCTATCACACACTAAATAATGCCTAAAAGCCTTGACTTCCTTGACTAAGGCATATTCTTGCTTCTCCATTATTTCATAATTGAATTCAATTGCCTGTAAGGATTAACTGAAAAATGCAATAGATAACAGGATAAAAATATTAACAGTATGGATAAAAAGATTAGCATTCTGGTAGATAACAGGCTTAAAAATATGACTGATAAGATTAACAACAACAATGCACTTCTGAAAAAACTTACAAACATCAGCAAAATTGGCATGAAAAACTCTATGGATAATATGAATTCTCTGTATAATCTGCTCGAGAGTAACTACAATGACAAGGTAAAGCATGAGAATGAAGACCCCCAAGAAATTTAGATTTTGGGTCCTGGATCTAGGACATTCTCTAGAACAAAAAGGAAATTTGATATCCAGGCCAAAGATATTACTAAGTTGAGGGATTCGATCCAGTGCCTGGAACTTGACATTGTCAAAGTTCAGATGCTGGAGGACTAGATGGAAACTATTTAGCTACTTGTCTGGAGGTTGTTGGGTGCTGGAAGCCTTTTGTTCCTTGACTGCTGGGAGTTTTTTCTATTTTCTATTTGTTGTTGTGCTTTGTTCTGATCACTAAAGTTCTATCTGGGTTTTAGCCCTTTCTCAGTGTACTGTCATGCTTGACAACTCGTTGTTTTTCTTGTTACTTCCTGTTTATCTTTTTGCTTCTATGTAAAGGGTTTCAGGGTCCCTTCAAAACTTGTTGTTACCTTAATCAAAATTTAAAAAAATGCAATAGGATGTTCAAACCCCTCTTTATCCTTTGTATTAACACTGCTGCAATGGTATGGAAGGATGAAAAAGAAAAGAGAGAAAAAGGCATCTCATAGTGAGGAGAATTTAGCATTGGTTCTTCTTGAATTACCACTTTTATCTTGTCAAAATATTTCTAAGCTTCTTCATCCCAACCAAATTTAGTATTTTTCTTCAGTAACTTGACAATTCACTTTACAATTTCTATAAAATTTACAATAAATCTCCTTACAAAGTTGATCTTACCCAGGAAATATTGCAAACCCTTGATATTTTTGGAGCTAGCATCCTGCTGATGGATTCAACCCTTTCAAGGTCAATTGTCACCCCCTCTTTGACACTATATGTCCCAACAATTTTCCTTATGTCATAGAAAATTGGCACTTTTCCCTATGTCATAGAAAATTGGCACTTTTTTGGGTTTAAAGAAAAAATTTGTAAATGCCTAAAATGGTCCTCAACATTCCTTGAGTATTTTTTTTAAATCATCCTGATATATTACCATTATGACATTAATGAATTCCTTGAAAGCTACATCCATTTCCCTTCAAAAAGTTGCACCTGTGTTTATAAGGCCAAAAGGAACTCTCACATATACATAAGTACTGCATGGAGTAGTGAATGTTATCTTGAACTATTCAAATTCATTAACCAGTACCTAATTATAACCATAAAATCCATCCATCATGGATAAGAAATCACAACCTATAACCCTTTGCAACATGGCCTCCATATTTGGTAACGAATAATTATCTTTCAGAGATGTGACATTTAGGTTTCTAAAATCAACAAAAAACCTAATGTCACCATTCTTCTTTCTTAATAACACCAAATTGGACACCCATGATGAATGTCTTGTTGGTTTAATTATCCCTACATCTCTGAGCTTCATAAGTTCCTGTTGTATTTTTGGTGCTAGCAATGGATTAATTGGTCTCTGCTTCTGCCTAAAGGGTTTAACATCATATTTTAGATGAATCTCATGTTGTACTAGGTCCTCTCTATAAGCCTTAAGAATATCATAAGACCAAGAAAAAAAATGTTTATATTTCTTTAATATTTTAATCAAATTGGCCTTGATGTGAGGGGCTAACTGCTTTCCCATATACAAAATCTTGGGGATTGTTTCTGATCCTAAATTTATCTCTTCCAACTCCTCCATCTTGGCTACACATTTTTGACACAAATGACTATCATTATCACTGAACACTCCCTTTAGTTCAACCAAACCCTTGGGGGTCTCATTTTCTTTCAATTGGATAATCTTAGTTCCAAATATAACTTCCTTCCCATCAGTGACCTATGCTAAGGCATTACAGTCAATTTTATGACCTTCATAATTATCTAAGAACTAAATGAATCTGAGAATGTCACTATCATCTTCAAAAACTTGCCAATTATATACATTTTCAGGGATAGTAGGCCTTATCTTGGTCTCTATAATATAAATTTCCACCAATTTTATATCATCATTTTAATAGCCACATTTTCCAAGAAGTCAACCATGATATTATTTGATCTTTCTACCCATTAAATGGAAAATACATCAAAGGATTCAATCTTATCCCATACATCATGCTTATATTATTTCAACCTATCATTTTTAGCACCATACTTGGACCTTATTTGAGAGACTACCAACTTAGAATCCCCCAAAACCCTTAACAATTTAATACCATGCTTAATTGCAATCTCTAATCCCAATAATAAAGCTTCATACTCAGTTGTAATATTTGTACATTGGAAAGCTAATAGAAATGAGTACTTAAAATTAATACCTAAAGGAGAAATGAAAAGTACACTAGCTCCTCACCCTTCCTTAGAGCATGCTTTATCAAAGGACATTTTCCAAAGTTCATATTTTTGTGATTGCAATTCATCCACCAATGAGTCTATATTATTCAATTGGGGTTGAACTTGTTCAACTCTAAAATTCTCCATATCTATATCCATGAAATAATTTAGTGTCTTTGGGCCAGCCTTCTCAATTATTACTGGAGCATGAGGCTCTCTGTATAAACTAACATCATTCCCATTAACAAGAATGGTAGGATATGAAAAATAAAATTGTACATGGTCTCCAATAATTACAGCCCACTTTCTTGATAACAACATCCTATAATGAGATTGTGTATCCACCACAACAATATCCATTTTGAACGTAGCCTCAGGAAATATAGAAATCTTGAGCTCAACACCTTTTAAGGTTCCAACCATAAGGACCTCTCTATTGGCCATGGCATATCACCTCCCAAATGAGGTGTCAACCCTCATACCTAATTCCTTCATAACACCATAAGGCATCACATTTGTTGGAGAACCATAATCAATCATACAATTCTTTATCAACTGGTTACTCACAAGAAAAGTGACATAAAAGGGATCCATCTAAGAAGGATCTTGAGTAATTATGTTTCCAACATATATCCTAGGAACTTCCCACTCCTTATCATTTCCCCTTGACTTGGTACCTTTTGTAGAAAAATCAACTAGATCGGGTATGTTGAAAATAATGAGAAAGCAACCTTCATGTGTTCCTTTATCTTTAACATCTCCATTAAAGGTACTGAAACCTTCATTTGAGACAAAGAATTTTTCATATCAAACGTTGGAAACCCAAGGGAAGTTTTAGTAGAAACTTTAACCTTATTATCCCTAGATTGACCTAACTTTTGATCAGAAATGGGGGTAGTTTTACTTGCACTCACAAGAGTTTCTTTAGATTCCCCTATTTTCATCTTATTTTCTTTGATGTTGGCCTTTAATTCACTCAAAATAGAGATTATTAGGGAATTCTCTTTAATAAATATTGAACCAGGCTTACCCTGATCTTGATCAACCCTTCTATTTCTCAAATTATAAGTGCTCCAAGCCTGAGCTATTGTAAAAATGGTGAGGCCCCTCACTTATTCATCACTTTTCCTTCGGAGATGAATGTGTTCATCCTTATCATTTTCAACATGATTGTATGATGCACAAAATATCTTTAATTATCACTCTTGCCCCTAGCAGAAGTCATGAACATATTTACTAAAGGCATTTCTTCTCCCTAGCTCTCTTGTTCATCACCATCCTCTGTTGATTCTGCCAAGGCTTGAGCCACCATACATTAGAAAGGAGAATGTGGCATATTACATGTCACAAACCAAGGATAACTCTCCACATTATGTGAATTATTTATCTTATTGGGTTAGGAGTTTCATTTGTTCCTGCATCATTTGGCTTCTCTTGCACAAGTCTACCATCTTTCCAATTGGTTTTATAAGGCATATCTTGCAACCTAAAAGGCCTATCCTACCTCTGATATTGTTTTCTATTATTTTGAAAACCTTTTTCATTCTTGTCTACCTTAGCAGCAAGGTCCTTCATAGAATTTACCAGTTTTTCTACTTTTTCTTCCTCTTTAGAAATCCTACTAGAATGTCTCTTAGGTTCCTTCCAAAGACTACCATCATATCTTTTTTGAGCTTCCCTGAGGCCCTTCTATTACTTTCAATGTTAATTTCTATCTTATAAGCATTTGTTAATGTATGAGGGTCCTTATCTCTTAGTAAATAAGCTATATTTCCATCAAGAGCATTAAAATATGTTGTAAGACACACATTCTCATCTAGTCTCAACACTTGGAATAATATATACATAGCCTTCTAAAATCTAACATTAAAATAAGTTAAACCTTATTTGAAAACTTCTTTATATTGTTGAACTCATTCAACATGTAACTAGAATTATTTTATCACCATATTTGTGTTTAAAATATTTCTCAAATTTCTTCGAGGAGCCCTAGGGAGCTCACTCTCTAACATGGCTTATGGATGTTCTCTTATGTATTCCCTAGTGTTTCTCATGTGACTTATATCTTGATTTGACAAAATTTAGAACTCAATCAATGGTTATAACATAACAATGGCAAACGAAACTCAGAGCCAGCACCCAAACTATATTGGGAAAATTTATATGAGACTTCACCTTAATATTTTACAAACAATAAAGGAAACTTTGAAAAAAATACTTATCTCTCAGGTCCCCAACATAGTCGCCAATTATGTTAGTTATTTTTATTTATGATATTAGTGAAACAAGTATAACCCTATATATGCCCAAACACTAATCAAGCAAGGAAAATAATAATAATAACAAGGTATTGAACCTTCTACACTTTGAGCTCCACAAAATCAAGAAGCTATACCTATCTTCTGCTTTCAAATATCACTACATGGTTACAACTAAGTAGATACACAGTAGATTTCTTACAAAAAAAATTCTATGACTAACTAATTCAATAAACAAAACATTCAAGATTTAACATAGTGTTGGATAATGATGAGAACCACATATCCTATGTGTATAAAAGACTAGTGCCCAATCCTAGGGTATGGAGTCACTTTAAATGCAGAAAGCACCCAAAAGAAATACCTATCCCAATTCACTTGCAAACATCCTCTGGAAATAAATATGCCTTACATATCACTCCACACTCATATAGTAAGTATAATCATCAAATTTGTTAAGAAGCTCAAAGGGTTCACTAGAATTATTCTAAGGAATTTAATTATCTCCTTGAAAGAAATCCTAGAACAACTTCACAATCTTCCTTATAGATAGATGAATTGAAAAGTCCTTAACAATCCAATTCAAATGAACACTGAAATAGTAAACACGGACAATTAACATTAAGACCATGGAATTATAACTGAGCCTTTATATGTATTGTTATCAAAACATTTAGTACATCCAAAAAGAAACTAAAACACTTATTCAAGTCTTAATTTGATATCCAGAGTATACAACTGTTATGGTCTAAAAATATCATCCTTTACAATAGTAAAAAAATCCCCTTTTATATCGAAAAGGATGCCACAAGCTTTGGACCTCCATATTCCATAAAAAAACTCTAATACACAATGACCAAAGCTTGGGAAAAAAACTCCACCCACCACATTGAAGAGAGATGACCTAAAAATCTAGCTAGGGCTTTAAAATATCTTTAATCACAGAAGAAAATTGAGCCCATCAACTCAGAACATTAATGAGAGTTGATCCATCTAAAAGGTCATATCATCATAGTGCAACATGAAAAAAGTTATGTCGATCTAGAAAATAGGCCTCATCCATCTACCCTTATACAATCTAAAAGGGAGTGCCATGACCATTAAAACCCTTAGGAATAGAATAAAACCCAAACAAACCCTTCCAAACAGTCACCTTGGCATGGGAAAAACATCCAACACATCAAATTAAACCTCAATTCAATTTTAAAACCCAGTTATCGATCAAATTTAAATCACCTGGGAACCAACCAAAAATGAAACTTCAAGCTTGATCAAAAACTTGATGACATCGACATGGAACACCCTGATTGGCTTCTCAAACCATGTATTCAACACTTCATTTGCATCAGACCCACCAACCTTACTATCGACCTAGGACATGTGGTGAGATCTTGTAGTCTTGTGCCCTATATCTTCCTTGCATCTTCCTTTGTGGTATTATGAAGACTTTTGGATTTGGGCCCATGTTAACCCACTTTGTGTTTCCTTCCTGCCATGTGTCACTCTTTCGTGATCCCACAATGCTTCTCTTTCCTAATAATCCTTATTGTGGAATCATGAGAATTGACACCTATCACCCCCAGGCCCTTCACATATTTCCTTCATCATCCCAACTTATACATGTGTCATACTCTCATCATCCCATGATCCTTCTATCTCTATGTCACCATTCTTTATAAGATCATGCAAAGCCATCATTTTTCCACTTTGACCTTATCACTTTCCTTTTTGCCTATGCCACGTGGCATGACCTAATTTCTTGGAAGCTCTACCACATAAACTATCCACTTGGCCAACCTTACGATGTGTCACATCCCCAGGATCCCATGAAGTTTCTCTTTCCTAGTCACTTCGATTGTGGGATCATGAGAGCCCACTACCTAGCAACCCCACTATCTGTATGTCTCACTGCTTGGCTAGCCCACTATGCCATGCATTACAACATCACTATCCCATGACTATTCTCTCTCTACATCATCAACCTTTGTGGGATAGAGATAATGTGCCACTTGTTAACCTTGCAATCAATTTTGGGGAGCTTCTATCTTTTTCCATCACTCCTCTTTGAAGCATCCCAGAATCATGCCATCTGTCCTCCAATCTGACCATGGGCCCACATAATTTCTTCATATAAACATGAACTATTTTCCACTTAACTGCGTGCTTGATCCAACCGCTTTCCAAAAAGAGTGTCCCTTTTTGACACTTCAAACTTGTGCATTGGGACATAAAAACATTAAGGCATTCCCCAACACGGCCAATGTGGGATAAATTCATTAGACCATTCTTAAAATAAAATAGAGAAGAAGGATATCCAGATAACTTGATCACTCACCACCATTTTGTAGAGGTATGGGAGGTCCTTGGCTTGAGTAAAACCCCTTTTCCATCCTTATCTCTTTGTCCACCCATCTAAAAACTGTGAACCTACAACCCTGCTACAAACTGGTTTCCCGTGGCAAGCATGGATATCCCCTACAAAATGTGGCATGGTGGTCTCAAAAAATGAGAGTACCAACAGACTACTTACCATATTTTTTGGTTAGAAAATAAAATATAGACATAGCATTGAAGAGATAAGGGTTTAATTTCAAATAGATATCTTAGGATAAAATAAATGTTATCCAAGGGTTGCATCCCTTATAAGAGATATAAGTATAGATAGGATATCTATTCATTAATATATGAATAAAGGGATCTATTTCTATTTTTATATTGTGTTAAAAATGTCTTTTTATGATTAAATTATTAGAGTAGATCTAAAATATATCTAATTTCTACCTCAATAGGATTGAGTCTAGAGGTACATGCTACAACTAGTAGACATCTACTGGGAAACAAAAATTTGGTTTGTCTGCTTCAGATTTCTTGCTAACATTGGTTCTATTGTTAGGATCCTAATTGGGGTGTTGAGGTTTACAATAGACTTTTTTTAAAATTCCATTAATATTGAATCAATAAATAACATAGAGATGCATAAAAATAGTTAACCTCTATATCTTTTATGTCTACCGTGTAAGAGGGGGCTAGGTGCCAAAGGGATGAGAAATGTAAAATGGAAAAGTGATCAAAAAAGAATGAAAATATGTACTTACTATTGAAATATCAAATTGAATAATCACCATTGCATGAAATATAGGGATCACGTGTTTCTTAATAATAGAGAACCCATTCCAAAAGATGATAATAAGAGAAAAAGAGAGAGTAAGGAGAAAAATAAGAAAAAATAGATGGCCAGCCCTAATGAAGAAGAAAGAAGGATGAAAAAAATGATGGAGAGAGAAGAAAGACAAAGAAGAAGAGATGAGAGTGATATTAAGGGAATTTATATGGGCATCATAAATGGTTCTACCAAGATTTTTTTTAAATGAAAATGAATTGAATAGGAGACAAAAATATCTTGGAAAACCTTAATCGACAATTTGAGGAAATGGTAAGTGACTTACAAATAAAACTTCAAAACTATGAAGAAAGGAGGAAATTTTTATTAGGGAAAAGTAGTAGAAATGAGTAACCTACCCTACCACCACCCCCTAAGAATTATTTTACCAACATAATTGTTTGAATAGATAGTAGAGTCATGGAGATTCTACATGTTCATGTTTTAAAATGATTTTATGCTTTGTAACCTACCAATATACCTATAGATGAATTTTAAGGAGTGGTTAGTTCCAAATATGGGGAAATCTAAGGTAACTCGACCAACTATAGGGAGAATACTTCCCTCTACATTTTTCATTCTGTAAGACCAAGGTGGGTACACATAATCTAGCTCAATATAAAACACTTTACAACTCTTTCTAGATTTAAACATCATAAAATGATAAGAAAATGTTGAATGATAACCACTCATTCATTGATTCTCAATTACTATGAAGAACATAAAACACACAGCCACAATACTTAAAAGGGTTTTGAAATGGTTTTGTTTTAAAATTTTCAAAATATAGCCAAACCCAACCAAATATGTATAAATATAGGAAATAGTAATTTCTGACCAGTGCATTATCCATTGGGCAATATCTTTAATGCAAATGAAAAATATAGAAACCAACTATTGTCAAAGATTCAAATCCATAAATGCAACTAACCCAGACCCACACTTCTTATAAAATCCTTGTGCACACCAAATGAATCTATGTCTTATCTAGAGCAATATTTAATTTGATCCTAGATCAAAACTAAGGAATAACAACATACATATAGATAAATTATAAGCAATGAATCAGAAAAATCACAACTCAAGAAATAGACACACGAGAGAGATTTGAATCTAGAGTATTTGTATTAAGTATGAAGAATCGTGTTCCTATATACAACTTGCTTCAAAATATACACCACTTCAATCATGTCAAAAGACCTGAGACTTTCTATTCTATATTGACATAGTCTAATACAATCTGCTATATCTGTGAGTGAAAATTCATTGCAACTTGATAACTTAATTTTTTCCAGCCCTTCTAAATGATCTTGGAAATCCTTTTATAGAAAAAGGATTGCAAAAGCTTCAGATCATTTAGGAAAAAGACAAAATAAAATACCCATCATGAAATACAAAAATTCAATAGAACCAATAAATTAGTTGTTACAAGAGGCAATTTCTCATTCGACCACAGGGCCTTTGCAACAACTTCAAAACTATTCTGCCTTCTCCAAGTAGAACCTTTGTCTTCATTCCTTTATGCATAAAAATATGTTTATAACCACTAACCACCTTAGGATGTTGGAGAACTACCACCTATTTATGGAATAATTTCTTGTTTCTTTGATTCATCTGGGGTACATTTTCCCTCACATGCTGCAAACACCTCATCACTAGGCCAAGCGAAGTTAACAATATCAATCCTTTTTGTTTTCATTCTCTCAATTTCCTTTCTCAAAAACCCAAAATGAGACTTTTCATTATCAATTTTCTCCACATTTTGAAAAAAAAATAGTAATCTAAAGGTTTATGATGTTTTTATCTCTCATAGACAATTTATCATCCATCTCTCCAATTTACCTTCCCTTAAGAAAATGAAAATTAAAGTAAAGCCATCGATCAGAACCATCTCAACATATTGTGTGGTCCACAAAAGTAAACAAAGTGACAATCCCCACATCAAAATAGTAGTGGTGAAGGAAACCAATCAGTGAGATTCTTTCAACTCCATGTAGCACCCTCAGTCTCACTTTACCTTTCCTTATCAACCTGGATAGGTGTCACTCAGGTTTGATGCCAGGATGAGTATCCTTGGGGTAGATTTAGATCAAGGCATCATGCCTACCATTGGATTAAAGTAGATTGACCCACCTTTACCTCTTTTAAAAGTCCCAAACCCATGATTTCAAAGTGGATACATGTCATCCAAGTGTGATCTCATGATGAATAAAATGATGTGAAACTTTTCTTAGTATAATAATGCCAACTATTAGATCGATGCTTTATCTTTCGTCCCCACTTAGGAAAGATCTCCAGATGAACACATATTAGCTAGGCATGATCGTACAATGAATGAATAGCATACATATTATGTTCCAGGCATCACACCTATCATACAATAAAAAAAAATCTGACTTAAATTTATGTTCCTTTTAACCCCAGCTAGGTCTCACCACTAGCCATGTGTCACATAGGTGCGATGCCTTGAAGATAAACCTCCTCACATATTTCATTCATGAGATTGTGCCCACCATTGGATTAACTTTGATTTGACCACAAGCCATTCTTTCCTTTATCTTTGAAACCGTTAGCCCCACAATCTTCAGACGGACACTTGTCACTCAGGCATGATCCCATGATAGCTATCCTTCATGTAACTTTTGATCAAGGCATTATGCCCACCGTTGGATTAAATTTAATCTTCTCGGCACCTTTTAAGCCATAGAACACCATGGGGACTTTAGCCTTAGGAAATATTAATACACGGGCCCCGCTAGGACTTAGGACTTAAAAAGAAATGTCCCCCCCTCGCATGATGAATTAAGACACGTGACTTAAAAATTACTTAAGTGGATCCCAAAAGGTAACACATGAAAATAAAAAGTATGGGAGACTTAGGGCTTAGAAAAAAAAAAAACAAAGGGCTGGACAAATGAAAATTAGGGCTTAAGAACAAGGCTTAGACATGGCATAAAAATAGGCAATATTTACCACCATGGAAATTTTTACAGTCCTAACAATGGCTCTAATTGGGGATGTTTGTCTCTTACAAGCATAAAAATATACCAGAATCTCAGGGTTAAGTAGACCACCTATGGAAGGGAAACTACCCTACAACACAACAAAAATACATAAACTACAAAAAGAAACAGGCAAAAAACAAAAAAAACAACATCTACAGCCTACTACTCATGGATATTTAGAACTTCATGAGAAGTACAATTTAAAGAATTGTCCATGAACTGGAAATTCCAAAATGTTTCCAATAAAATCCTTGAGAACGAAAGAATTAGAACCCCACTTACTATCAATAATGTATGGTCCCATCCAAATAGGATCAAACTTACTATGTTTTCCTTTATCCTCTAACCTGGATTTCCGCATCAGGACCAAATCATCAATCTCAAAATTTCTTACACTAGTTCTTCTGTCATATAAATTCTTACATTGGAGCTGCAACCTAACATTTTTATCATGTGTCTCCCTCCTTGATTCATCCAACTGTATCAAGTCATCCATCCTGATTCTCATTTCATCATCCAATTCCTCATCATAAATTTGGACAAACTTGTACATTTGCAACAAATTGTTTTGTGGCAACCTAGCATGTATACAATATACTAGGTCAAAGGGCACACAACCAATAGCTTTCTTCATTGTCACTCTATCAACCCATAGTGCTTGTTTCAACTTTTAATCCCAAGCCCTTTTATTTTTATCCAACACTCTTTTCAAAAATTTTATCAGGCTTTTATTTCTGGATTCAGTTTGGTTATTCCCTAGTGGGTGGTATGGGGAAGAATAAGAAATTTGGGTCCCATATTTCTGGAAGAAATCATTAAATTCTTCAAATCTAAAGCACTTTGCATTACCTACCACTATAGTTTCTAGGAAACCAAACCTAGTGAGGATGTTTTGCAACATAAAGTCAATTACAACCTTATTGGTGATTCTCTTAGTGGGAATAGCTTTAACCCACTTAGTAAAATAATTAGTTGCCACTAGAATCCATGAGTGACCTCCACTAGATTTTTTAGGTATCTCTTCAATAAATTCCATTCCCCACTTTTAAAAAGGTTCTTCAACTGTGATGGAATTTAAAGGTAAATTTCCACTGAATTTGAGCTTACCAAAAAATCTTTGGCAAGCATCATGCATTTTTTGACAAAATGGTGAGAATCCTTAAAAATGGTAGGCCACAAAAAACCAGATCTCAAAATCTTATGTGTAGTGGTTTTGGCCATGTAATGAACCCCACACACACCCTTGTGCATTTTTTCTAATAGGTCCCTAGACTTTTTATGGTCTACACATTTGAGCAAGACTCCTTCATTTCTTCTCCACCACAGCTCACCTTTAATAATACCATACTTATCAACATGCAGCTCGATTATTCTCTTTTTATTTTCATCGATCTCGGGAGGAAAAATCATTCTCTACAAGTATCCAATGATATCTATGTACCAATCACAATAATCCATATCACAAATTTAAGGCATTTTCTCTTCTTCCAGCATGTTTATATGATTAGAATCCAAGTTTCTTTGAGCCATAAGCTTTGCAAGTGCTAGACCTCTAACCAACTTTCTGATCTGAATATCTATATTGAATTCTTAGATTCAATTTATCCATCTACATATTTTTCCTGAAACCTCCTATTGTACCAAAATGTCCTTCATAGATGTACTAGGCACATAAGAAACTATGGTTTCTCTCACAAATTAATTTCTAAAACCTTAGCATCCTTGACCAATGCATATGTATGCTTCTCAATGATTTCATATTTCAATTATGTTGCTTGTAAGGACTTGCTAAAAAAGCAAATGGGTTGTTCAAAACCCACTAAATTCTTCTGTAACAATACTACAATAATATGGTATTGAAGCAAAGGAGAAAATTGGCATAGGATTTCTATAATCAGGTGTCCTCAAAATAGGGGCATCCTTGATAGCTTTCTTAATCTCTTAGAAATACTTAGATGCTTCTTCATTCCATTCTACCTTAGCTCCTTTCTTCAACATTTTAGAAATAGGAATGCTAGTTTCAGCACAATTTGTAATAAATCTTCTCAAAAATTTCACCTGTCCAAAGAAAGATTGAATGCCTTTGACAATCTAAGGATGAGGGACCTTATTAATGGAAGAAACCCTTTCATGGTCAATCTTGACTCCATACTTAGACACAATATTCCCTATAAGCTTTCCCTATGTGACCCAAAAAGCACATTTCTTTGGGTTAGGTTAAACCCCATACTCCAAGGCTCTTACACAATTTTGCTCAAGATGAACACAATGTTGATCTTCCTTTGGTGAATAAGCTATAAGATCATCTTGGTAAACCACTAAGAATTTATTAATGAAATCTACAAACACCACATCCATGGCTCTTTGAACAAGTTGCCCTAGCATTTGTCAAGTTGAAATGCATTCTAACATATGCATAGATAACTCATGGTGTGGTAAATGTAGTCTTTAATTGCTCAAATTCCTTGATCATAACCTAGTTATATCCCTATCCATCATTGACATCAATTTAGATCAAGTGACTCTCTAGCATGGCTTCCATGTTGGGAAAACCATAGTTGTCCTTTAATGAATTAATGTTCAGATTTTTGAAATCTACACAGAGTCTGATGCCTCCATTATTTTTTCTTACTGGAACCAAGTTTAATACCCATGTTGAATGTCTAATAGGTTTTATAATTCTAGCATCTCTCATTTTCTTCAACTCTTCTTTCATCTTTGGTGCTAATATGGGATTGACATGTTTTAATTTTTGTTTGAAATGATTTGTGCCTTCCTTCAAAGGAATCTCATGTTGAAAAAGATCTCATCTATAGGCCTTTAAATCATCATAAGACCATCCAAAAACATGCATATACTTCTTGAGAAGATCAATTTAATAAATTTCTAAGTCTAGGAGATAGATTCTTGCCAATATGCACATTCTTAGGAGCTTCATGTGTTCCTAGGTTTACTTCTTCCAAATCCTCTAGTTTGTTTACAGTCTTTGCAGAAAAGGACTTATCCTTATTATCGAATGCTCTCTCAAGAACAACTAATCCCTTTGTAACTCTATTTTGTTTCAGTTGTAGGAATTAATTACCAAAAATAGTATCCTTACCATCCAAGGTTTCCATAGATCTATTGAAATCCATCTCCTTGTTTCCAAAGTCTTCTTCACAATGTAAGAATCTCAGAATATCCATATCATCTACAAAAACCTACCATCTTTCAACATTATCTGGTATGGAAGGCCTAGATTGAACCTATATCTTGGAGATTCCTACAAAATGTGATATCTTATGGCCTCAAAGAAATATTGGCTAGTAAATCTTTCATTTTTTTTGGCTTCTATCCATCTAGTCAATACCAAATGCATCAAAAGTTTCCAACTCATCCCAAACAACATTTTTGTATTGCTTTAGTCTTTGGTTCTTTGAAGCATACTTGGATCTAATCTGAGATATTACTAATTCAAAGTCTCTAATTACTTAGATATTTCTTATTCCATGTCTTGAGGCCAACCTCAATCCAATGAACAAAGCCTCATATTCTGCAATATTATTTGTAGATGTAAACAATAAAGTGAAAGGAAATTTGAAAGTCTTACCACTAGGAGCTATCAACAAAACTCCTACACCAACTCCCTTCTTAGAGCTTGCACCATAAAAATACATAATCCATAGGTCACCTTGGTCTATCAAATTATCTTTATCTTTAGATTAAAGCACATGATGAACTTTTCCTTCAACCTTTCTATCTTGCACTTGGAAAGAACCAACATCAGTTTCCTAAAAACAATTCATATTATCATCTTCATTTTCCTCAATCATGTGAGAAGTCCTAGTTTTCTGGGACACTTTGACATTTTCACCAGCAATGTTGAAATTTGCAAAGGATAAATCACATTGAATACTCCCTCCCATTGAAGCACTCCACTTTCTTGATAATAACATTCCATATTGGGGAGGAATATCAACAACTAAGACACTCATAGTCAGGATTTTATCAGGATATGTGGCCATCCTATAAGGCAAAGCTTTAATAGTACTAATGAGAGGTATCAACTTGTAATTGTGTGTGCTAAAAGTGGCCTCTATTTAGCAGAACACTTCAACATAGTCATTTCTCTTCAATCACATACAGAAATGAATATAGATTAATTCAAACTGCATGTGTGAATGAATCGACCTGTTGCCTCCTAGTAGGCAGGAGTATGAGCTTGCTCTCAGATCATTGCAAGCTCAGTGACTACACACTAACCTAAATAAAGGATTTAAATCTATATGCTGAAAGTAAACTATTGATTAATCTGAATGTAAATGTAAATTGTTGTCAATCCAAGCTAGTTATGATTCACTTTTAGAACACCAATCGAAATGTGAGATATTCAATTTTAAACCCAAATTGAAAGTGTGCTCTAAATTAAGTTTGCATGCTTGAATAAAATAAACAACAATATTAAATAAATGCTATGAATGCAAGAAAGCTAAGAACGAAAATGCAGCATAATAACATTAAGTAAAAATTCAGGATCCTTTGTGAGGGAAAAGAGTTTCTCTTTTATAGAAATCTCTCTCGAATTGACGGTCGAGATTGAACAAAAAGAGTGGCTCAGATTCGATTGAAGAAGCACAATCCATGTGCAAGTGATTTGATTGGTCGAGAGAGTCAGTTGATTGAACTGACTGATCATTTATTTTAGAAACTTCCAAAATCAGTAACTGAAATGTTTCTAAAATGATAAACAGTAGAGAATCAGTTAACTGAGTGGAACTGGATTGTTTCCATTTTTATAAATCAGTTAACTGGATTTGATGATGTCATATGTATTTTTAATAAATGAATTGATTTTGAATGCACATTTATGATTTTATAATTAATTTAATTCCTTTTTGATTTAATTGACAATTTTATAATTTTTATTTAATTAATATGTCATAATATCAATTAAGTAATTAACATAATGTTTATTTTCCAATGTAATGTGATTTTAGGAATTAATTAATTAATTAAGTACGATGATCGATTAGGACCTAGGGTTTAGGTCAGATCAGTTTGAATTTGATAATTGCCTATTTG